>QPGU01000113.1:0-26394 GCA_004135705.1 Alloteropsis semialata | reverse complement strand
TCCGTTTTAACTTTCAAGTTATAGAATTTTGATAAAAATTAGTTGATAAGTTTTATTAAAAAGTTGGAAATAAATCATTCACATATTTTTGTCCTATTCGTCCATAACAGTGGATAGTATATTAATTCTATGAAAAATAATAAATAATGTTTATTTTTATGACTTTCTTTAATAAAATTTATGTCTTGCATAAACAGTAGACTACCAAATGGTGGTTTATATATGTGGACATACCATATACTTCCTTGACATTTTTAACTTGTCATTTTGGAGATAAAAAAACAATCTAAAACAAGTCGTAGATAGTACTTTATCTCAACATTTATTGTCATCACAGATCTCGGAGCAAGCAAAAACTTGTATGCAATCACTCCAAGATTAAGTCAATGGATACATGTGATATACGTATATTGCCAGTTCTGCGTGCATGGTTAGTGTGGTCGTTGAGGCAGCTGGATGAATTATTCCGTTCCCATATGCTATATAGCAGCTCAAGATGTCGATGCCTCCATTGTATAGAGCCAGTGTGTTTGTTGGATTGGCACGACATAAATGCAGCAAAAAAAAAAATTAAGACTATAGAAAAAACAACGGAAGCTGGCTTGAGCATGCTGCGCTCATGCCAAGTTATATAACAGGGAGGTTCTTTCATAAGTGAATTGGTAGTTGCCTATCCATCAAATGTGCAGGGATAATGTCCTTTTTTAATAGCTAGTTTTGGATGTACAGAATACTAATTTAATCTCTAATTTCTTTCTCTATCACATGCTAACCACTGCGGTATCTTCCAAGTTGACTAGCTATAAATCTGACTTTAGCTATCATAAAAAGCGTCAACAGGATGTACAGAATACTAATTTAATCTCTAATTTCTTTCTCTATCACATGCTAACCACTGCGGTATCTTCCAAGTTGACTAGCTATAAATCTGACTTTAGCTATAAATCTCAGTAGCTGTCACATCTAGTCGCCACATGATGCTGACCGCGGTGGAATCTTGCGCACTATTGGCTGATCATGTAGTACATTAATTAGGACCTTAACAGCTGCATCGTTGTGCCGGTGGTATTTGTATCTGCATTGTTTTGTTAATTACTCAATGCCAGTAATCATCATATTGTTCACTACATACTAATCATCATATTGTTCACTACATACTGATTACCTATTATATCTTAATTTTAGTTCTCGCGGTTGCACGTTCACAACACCGGCACAGAAACCTTATGTACTGGCAAGTATTTTGTCTCATGCAGGTGTTGACCTCCAGCATAGATGAGATTTGTGCTGGCGGCTGTCTTAAGCCCCCACCAGCACAGAACAATTCCAACCATTTTAATTAAAGTAAAGCAAAAAAATATTTTACATATTTTAGCAAGCATGTATATCTCTAACTATCATCTAGTGCAATCCTATAATTTTTCATGCATTTGAATTGTATAGGGTTTGAACTCTTGCTTCGCGTAGCCCTCCTTACCATCTCCTTTACACATAATTTCTGACTTGCACAAGAGGTGCTATTCTATTGGCATCACTAGTTTTAGTCTTGTACTATGTTTTTGATAATCTAAACAGTCCCACTATTGACATCACTAGTTTTAGTCTTGTACTATGTTTTTGATAATCTAAACAGTCCCAAATGATAAAGTTCTTAACTACTCCCTCTGTTACAAATTGTAGGTCGTTTGACTTTTTTGACTCCAAGTATGACATCTTGTCTTATTCAAAAAAATTTATGCAAACATAGTCAAATTTAAGTCATTCTTGAAGAACTTTTATCAAATGTGATATTTTGCATAATTTTTTGAATAAGACGAGCGGTCAAAATTGAGATAAAAAAGTCAAACGACCTACAATTTGGAACAAAGTGAGTACAAAGTAGTATATCTTTTGGAGAACTACAACTTTGGTATAAACTTCATTTTTATCCTAGGTCATTTGAAAGAAAAAAATTTTAAAAAAAACATTTGTGCTGCCCGATGCTTAAGACGACCACCAGCACAAATAATTGTTATTTTTAAAAAAACATTTTCATTGAATGAAAATAGCCATTAATATGGCAAAAATACCATATTATTTAACCCACAACAATTTTGTAATGTACAATACCCAATTAGGGTTGTTGTGTACGGGTCTGTTAATGTTTGAGATTTTTGCTATTTTCTATAGTTTTAATGAGTTTGTGAGCAATTAGACGAAATAATTTCTATTTGAACTATATGCATCACAAATAATGTTTAAAAATATGGAAAACTTATATTCCTCTACACAAATAAAAGTTTATTTAACCCCCTGACCTATTGATGTTCGTCTACTTAACCCCCTCACCTATAAATTCGAATATATTTCCCCCTAAACTATCCAGAACCATGCAAATAACCCGCTTGAGTGGTTTTATAAGCGGTTTTGCCTACATGGCATTACACGTGGATGTGATGTGGCAAAGAACTGTTTAATAGTCTATTTCATCCCCTAAACTTGTGATGTTTATGGACATAACCCCCTCAACTATATAACCGGATACTTAGCCACCCTAACCCCCGGATTTCTTTTAAACATTTTATTTTCTGATGTGGAGCACTACATGCATGGAAGATGATGTGACATTTGACCAATCTCTCTCTCACACACACTTACAAAAACACATCCCACTAATCTTCTTGGCATTGTTCTAACGCCATGACAACACCGCATCAACTTTATCTCCATTTTGGATTTTTGTCACCCCATGATAATATCATGAGTTAGAATAGTGTAGAGAAGATTAGCAGAACATCCAACCCTATCGTCTCTAATTCGTTGGCAGAGTGCGACATGACTCCAAAATGGAGTCAAAGTTGCCACAACATGTAGAATAATATAGAGAAGAATAGTGGGTTGTGCTTCTATGGGTGCGCGTTAGAGAGAGGAATGTGATCAATGTCATGACTCTTATCATATAGTGTTCCACATAATAAGAGTCCAATGAGGTGATTTATATGGTATTGAATACTTGGGGGATTAAGTATCCTGTTATATAGTTGAGGTGGTTATGTGGATAAACCTCGATAGTTTGGTGTGAAATATACTTGTAAACATGTTGTTGCCACCACTACTAGAAAACGCTCCATCGGTCACCCCTCATTGATACCGGATATTTTGGACCCAGTACCAACGGCTAGAAATTTTGCGAGCACATAGATACCGGTTGGTGGCACCAACCGGTACCAATGGGCTCACATAGGTACCGGTTGGTGCAACCAACCGGTACCTATGAGCCGCGGAGCCTTTGGTTCCGGTTGGTGGCACCAACCGGTACCTATGAGTGCCCCTTTGGTACGGGTTGGTTCCACCAACCGGTACCAAAAGGGGCTCTGCGTATATAGCCCCTTCTTCCTCCCCCTGCCCGAGCCATGGCTCATTTCTTCATCCTCTATTGAGCTTGGATTGGGGGAGGTCATGCCCGATTTTTCCATAACTTTTGGAGATTTTGCAATCCAAGTCCGCTAGAAGGTTAGCAACTTCATCCTCTCTCTTTTGACTGTTAGCATGGTCTATTTCATGCTCTATGTTTGGAGTAATTGAGTGTTTTGTGGAATAGATAGGAATAGGAGATTTTAGAATTATAGATCAATTTTATTATGATTTTGTGGTAGAGGTGAACCATATATACAGTTGTTGCATATGTAGAGATGATGCTCAAATTTTTTTGGCATTATTTAGATTTTTCTGATTATTTGTAGAAACTTTAAATGATTATCATATTTAGGCTAATTATGATTTTACATATTTTAAATGATATTAATTGTACAGGCTTATCGGGAACTTTAGGATTACATTTTTTAGAGGCTTCAAATGATGTTTATATTTAGGGTTATTACGAATTTTAGATTTTTAGAGTCTATATATGATATTCATATTTATGCTTATTATGAATTTTAGAGATTATAGATGATATTCATATTTAGGCTTATTAATTATAAACTTTAATATTAGATCTTTTAAAGGTTTCAAATGATCATATTTAGGGTTATTATGAATTTTAGATTTTTAGAGACTATAGATAATATTCATATTGGGGCTGAATTTTTCATTGTATTATGTGAATAGATGAATCGACAATGGGTGAACAATGCGGATAGACGCTCATCTGACTTCATTAATGGCGTTCATCAATTCCTCGACTTGGCAGAGGCTAACTCGACCTCGGGTTTCATATGCCGTCCATGCAAGGTCTGTGAGAACAACAAGGATTATCACATCTCAAAGAAGGTGGTTCACACGCACTTGCTAAGGAATCGTTTTATGCCTGGCTATACCTGTTGGACCAAACACGGTGAAGAGGGGATCCTATTAGAAGACGGTAATGAAGATGGTGATGACAACATCTCGGACTTTGCACAATACAATGTCTTTGCAGATGATATTGTAACAGGCGAGGATGAAGCAGTTGTAGAAGATGAGGATGATGATGCCTTATGGGGCATGATTCGTGATGAAGAGAAAGACTACAAAAGTGTGAAAGAGCGGGAGAAGATCAAGCGTTTGTTGGAGGACCATAAAACATTGTTGTACCCAGATTGCAACGTGGACCAGAAAAAGTTGGGTACAACATTGGAACAGTTGCAATGGAAGGCAAATAATGGCTTGTCTGACAAGGGTTTCGGAGAGTTATTGAAAATGATAAAAAAGATGCTTCCAGAGGGCAACACCTAGCCTGAAACAACATACGAGGCAAGAAAAATTGTTTGCCCTCTAGGACTGGAAGTAGAAAAGATACACGCATGCCCCAATGATTGTATCCTTTATCGCGGCAAGGTGTACGAATCTTTGGATGCCTATCCGGTTTGCAATTGTTCGCGGTATAAAATCAAGCGAGACGACCTTAGTGAAGTTGAGGGAGAGCCACCCAAGAAGAGAGTCCCTGCCAAGGTGATGTGGCATTTTCCTATAATACCACGTTTGAAGCGTTTGTTCAGAAATAAAGAGCATGCTAAATTGATGCGGTGGCACACAGAGGATTGGAGGGAAGACAATATGTTGAGACACCCCGCTGATGGTCCCAATGGAGAAAAATTGACAAGCATTCCCAGACTTTACAGAAGATGCAAGGAACATAAGATTTGGTTTGAGTACGGATTGAATGAATTCTTTCGGTGATATGAGTAGTAGCCACAGCACTTGACCCGTGACTCTATGTATGTACAAGCTTCCTCCATGTATGTGCATGAAGCGGAAGTTCCTTATGATACCAGTGCTAATCCAAGGGCCAAANGCAAGGTGTACGAATCTTTGGATGCCTATCCGGTTTGCAATTGTTCGCGGTATAAAATCAAGCGAGACGACCTTAGTGAAGTTGAGGGAGAGCCACCCAAGAAGAGAGTCCCTGCCAAGGTGATGTGGTATTTTCCTATAATACCACGTCTGAAGCGTTTGTTCAGAAATAAAGAGCATGCTAAATTGATGCGGTGGCACACAGAGGATTGGAGGGAAGACAATATGTTGAGACACCCCGCTGATGGTCCCAATGGAGAAAAATTGACAAGCATTCCCAGACTTTACAGAAGATGCAAGGAACATAAGATTTGGTTTGAGTACGGATTGAATGAATTCTTTCGGTGATATGAGTAGTAGCCACAGCACTTGACCCGTGACTCTATGTATGTACAAGCTTCCTCCATGTATGTGCATGAAGCGGAAGTTCCTTATGAGACCAGTGCTAATCCAAGGGCCAAAGCAGCCTAGCAACGACATTGATGTGTATCTAAGGCCACTGGTTGACGATCTATTGTTGTTATGGGGCAAAGATGGAGTAAAGGCATGGGATGAGCACAACCAAGAGGAATTTAACCTACGAGCATTACTGCTTGTGACCATCAATGATTGGCCTGCACTTGGTAACCTGTTGGGACAGTCAAACAAGGGATACAAAGCATGCACACATTGTCTAGAACACACAGAATGCATCTATCTGAAACATTGTAGAAAGTGTGTGTATATGGGTCATCTTCAATTTCTTTTAGAGAAACATCCCCTAAGAAAGAAAGAAAAGCATTTTGATGCAGAAACCCGTAAAAAACCAAGGCATCGGGATGAAAAATATGTATTTGCTATGGTAAAAGATGTGAAGGTGGTCTTTGGGAAGGGACCTGGCAGCCAGCCAGCGGCAATCGAAAATGGAAAGACACCCATGTGGAAGAAAAGTCAATATTCTGGGACCTATCATATTGGGAGGTCTTAGATGTCCGCCACGCGATTGATATGATGCACCTGACCAAAAATCTTTGCGTAAATGTGCTAGGTTTCCTTGGTACATACGGGGAGTCGAAAGATACACTAGAAGCACGACAGGACCTAAAACGTATGAAACAATGAGATCCCCTAAATCCTGAGAAGAGAGAGAAAAGGCGTTGGAACTTACGTCCTGCTAGCTACACTCTAAGCAAGGAGGAGAAGACCAGCATGTTTGATTGCATGAAAAGTATTAAGGTCCCGTCCGGCTACTCATTGAATGTAAAGAGTCTAATCAATATGAAAGAGAAGAAATTCGTACACCTCAAATCTCATGACTGCCATGTGCTGCTGACATAATTGCTTCCGGTGGCGCTGTGGGGAATTCTACCCGTTAATGTCTGAACAACTATTGTGAAGCTATGTGCCTTCCTCAAAGCAATCGACCAGAAGGGGATCGATCTCAGTAATCTGGCAAAGCTGCACGATGATGTGGCCCAAAGCCTTGTCAGCCTTGAGATGATATTTCCTCCGTCTTTCTTTAATATTATGACGTGTCTCCTGGACCTTGTTGTCAAAGAGATTGGTATTCTTGGTCCTGTATTCCTACATAATATGTATCCTTTTGAGAGGCTCATGTCTATTCTAATGTTCGTAACTGTTCTCTTCCAGAAGGATGCATCACCAAAGGATACAGAACAGAGGAGGTCATTGAGTTCTGTGTGGACAATATCCCCGAACTGAAACCGATTGGGCTAACTGAATCACGCTATGAGGGGAGACTACTTGGAAAGGGCACATTAGGAAAGAAACAAGCAAGGTGTAGCGACTACGATTTATTCATAAAAGCCCATTACTCTATATTGCAGTCATCAACCATGGTGGCTCCTTATATCGAGGAGCACAAGACTATAATATGCTCCCAAAATCCAAGGAAGTCTGACACCTGGATTACACACCATCACATAGAAACTTTCGTTGGTTGGTTGCGGCAAAAACTCATGGGTAACGAGACAATACATACACAACCGGCGTATTTGGCAAAGGGACCATCAACCTCATTCTTCACATTCCAAGGCTATGACATAAATGGGTATACATTTTACACGAGAGCCCAAGACAACAAAAGCACCAACCAAAACAGTGGTGTCTGTATCGATGCCTATGACAACAAAGGGACCAGAGACTCATATTATTGTCAGGTAGAGGAGATCTGGGAATTCGAGTATGGACCTTTGAAAATATCTCTTTTTCGGTGCAAATGGGTTAAGCTTACCGGCGAAAGTGTAAATATAGACCAGTATGGCATAACAACTGTGGACCTCAGCAAAATTGGGTATATAGACAAATCATTTGAGCTCACCAAGGATGTGCATCAAGTGTTTTATGTGAAGGATATGTCTAGCAAACCCAAGACGGGGACTCTGCAAACAAATAACTCTGAACTTGAGCCAAAACGCCACATAGTTCTCATGGGGAAAAGAAAAATCGTGGGTGTTGAGGACATCACAGATGAAGATGATTATAATAGGTGTGACGAGGTCTCTCCGTTCAATGTGGAGGTTGACACAAGCATCCTGTTGGCCAATGAAGTGCTCCTTACATTCGCAACGATCATAACGAAGGCACTCTTGTAAAGAAAACATTTATTGCTGTTCAAACATAATGTAGTACTTGTGTTAAGCACGATGTTACGTAATGGTACTTATGTTCAAGCATCACGGTATGTAATGGAGTACAATGTTCAAGAATGATGGTATGTAATGTATAGTTATGTTCAAGTATTATTTTATTTATATTTTCCATCCCAATTTAATACTTATGTTCACGTGTTATTTTATTTACATTTAGTTTAGAGGGACATAGAAAATACAAACTTTTAAATACTAGTGAAGTTATATAGCAAAAACTAAATACTAAAGGAGTTAATATATAATACTAGTACCAATTGATGTAAAAAGAAAATACAAAAAATATTAAGTAGCAAATACTAAATTTTAAATAAGGTAAATAGAAAAAAAATCAAATAGGAAACAGGAATGGTGGGAATGGAAGTACCTAAGGGCTGGGAATTGGCATGGGAATTGGCGCGCAATATCCCTTTGGTACTAGGTGATGTCACGAACCGGTACCAAAGGGCCTTTGGTACTGGGTGGTGACATCACCCGGTACCAAACCCTAAAACCTTCGGTACCGGGTGATGTCACCACCCGGTACCAAAGGGCCTTCGGTACCGAGTGGTGACATCACCCTATTCCGATGAGGGGGCGGCCATATATAGCATCGGGTGCCCCATCCTCTCAGTTCTTCCCCGCCGCGACGCCAATCTCTCCCCGCGCCCAAATCCCCGACCGCCGTTCGCCGCGCCGTCCCCGACCGCCATCCGACGCACCGTCCCCGACCGCCGTATGCCATGCCATCCCCAACCCTTGTGCATCGTGCCGTCGTCCCCGACACTCGTGCGCCACGCCGCCGTCCCCGCACTACAAGAAATGTGTTGATACATGACGGTTTCCAGGTGACATTTTATGGAACTGTCATAGGACACAAAAATCTATGACGGCGCTATGACGATCTAAAAATGAGGTGCTAATTTAATGACGATATTTAAGGTAGTGTCATGGATGGATAGTTGTAAACGTCACGAATCATTTGTCACCTCACTAAGGTCTCCATGACAGCTGAGATAATATCATAGATTGATGGCGCAAGTATACATAATGGTTCTTGTGGGACACTATTGGTTTTTATTTTCTTGTTCATATATATCACTGTGTGTCCCATTGTTTTTTTTTCTTGTTCATATATGTCACCGTGTGTCCCATTGACGATGGAGCCCATCTGGCAGTGATAGAATTTTTTGCAAAAAAATTTGGCCAATACAAGTTTCGAACCCGAGATCTGCAACGTTGAAAAGAGAGGCCTTTCCACTGCGATGCTGAGCACGTTTTGATTAGATGCTCATGTTTTATTAATTTATACATTTATATGACACTGTTACGAAATAGAAAGCTCCCAGCCTCCCACTATCCCTTCGGTGTTTCGAAACAGGTCTGGCGGCGGCGACGCTTGGTTGCGGTGGTGGCGGTAGCGTCGACGACGGCCGACGGGCTGCGGTGGTGGCAGAGTGGCGACGGGCTGCCGGTGGCGGCGAGGAGCAGTGGCGGCGACGGGCTGCCGGTGGCGGCGAGGAGCAGTGGCGGCGACGGGCTGCTGCGGCGACTGGTACTCTGCTCCTAGATCTACAGCCTGCGGCAAGGCTCACCCATCGACGAGCTCCATTGCGGCCCTCTGGAACTGACAACGAGTAGCAGCACGTCGCAGCAGTTCTTTGGTCCCTTGGGTTTGGTACCTCGATTAACCAGGTATGTATTTCGAGATCCACTTTGATTTGGGGGTAGCATAAGGAGTTTAGCCCATAAATGTGATGTGAATGTGTTTCCTGCATTTTCTGTAATAGATGGATATAGACGATGGATACATGGGGCGCTCTTTACACCTGATTATATTGCTGGTGTTAGAACTTTCATGGATTTGGTTGGAGAGAGATTCCCTGAGGATGATGCAATTTTGTGTCCCTGTAGTCGGTGTATTAACCAGAAATCCATGAATAAAAGTGATGTGGAGAGGCACATATTGCTCAATGGGATGTCCAGTACATATACAAGGTGGATTCATCATGGAGAGGGCAACGATGTTCATGTTTTGGAGGAACCAGTAGATGTGGATGCACAACATGACAACAATGCTACAGATAGAGTTCAAGATATCTTAAGTGACCTCATGGGGATTGAAGTTCCTTTAAATGATATAGCAGATGGAGAAGAAAACCCATCAAGTAACCATGAGTCTATTTTCAAAGCTCTGATGGAAGAGGCAAAGCAGGAGCTATATGCTGGCTGCACTCATTTTTCAAGGTTCTCATTTGTAGTGAAGATGCTCCATTTGAAGTCATACTATAGGATCAGCAACTCAGCATTTTCTGCTTTTTTGAAAATCTTGTCTGCAGCGTTCCCAGAGGCCAACTGTCTTCCCAAATCATATGAAGAAGCAAAGAAAATGCTGCGCACATTAGGACTGGGTTATGTCTCAATACATGTTTGCCCAAACAATTGCGTGTTATTTAGAAAGACGTATGCAAATCTTGATATCTGTCCAGTTTGTAAAGCATCGAGATGGAAAGATCCTGTGAAGAAGAAGGTTCCAGAAAAAGTATTGCGGCATTTTCCATTGATACCTAGGCTTCAACGGATTTTTGCTACCAAGAAATCAGCAGGGGAAGCAAAGTGGCATGGGTCGACTAGGAAATCCAAAGACAAGGAAATGTCCCACCCTGCGGATGGAGAGGCATGGAAAGATTTTGACAAATGCTGGCCAGATTTTGCTAAAGATGCACGGAACCTCAGACTTGGTCTGGCTACAGACGGGTTCAATCCGTTTGGCAACATGAGATCATCTTATAGTATGTGGCCTATTTTTGTGATTCCATACAACTTTCCACCTTGGTTATGTATGCAAGAATCAAATTTCATGATGGCTTTGTTGATTCCTGGTCCTAGATCACCTGGGAAGCACTTTGATGTTTTTCTGCAGCCACTTGTAGAGGATTTACTTGCCCTTTGGTCTGGTGTGGACACAGTTGATGCTCTCACAGGAAAATCTTTTAAGCTGCATGCCGCTGTGTTGTGGTGCATTCATGACTATCCAGCACTTAGTACCCTGTCAGGTCGTACCACAAAAGGTTTCTTTGCTTGTCTCCATTGTGACAAAAATCCTCTCTCATATTCCATAAGGAACAAGCTTTGTTATATTGGGCACTGCCGTTTCCTTCCTAGGCGTCATCGTCTGCGCACCAACAATGAATTTGCCTCTCTACATGAAAGCAAAGAGAAGCCAGGTACATTCACAACTGAAGAGCTGCTAGAAGAATTGGAGAAGGTAAAAGATGTTAGACCGGGTGAAAAAAGGAAGGCTTGTTCAGGCAATCATGTACTGATTTGGGGTAGGAAGGTTTGTTTGTGGGATTTACCATATTGGCCAACTTTGAAGCTGAGACACAATCTAGATGTGATGCACATAGAAAAAAATATTTGTGAAAATGTCCTTGGTACCGTTCTTGGCATACATGGGAAGTCAAAAGACAACATTAATGCAAGGTTGGATCTTGCTGATTTGAATATTAAAGCAGAATTGCAGTTACAGCCAAATGGAGATTCCTATGACATGCCTAAAGCTCGTTATACATTGTCTAGGGAAAAAAAGGTTGAATTCTGTAATTTTTTGAAGGAAGCAAAGTTTCCAGACAGCTATGCTGCAAATATTGAAAGATGCATAACTGCGGAGGGAACCAGTGTGCAAGGCCTTAAAACTCATGACTGCCACATTCTGCTGCAAAGGATTTTCCCTGCTGGTATGAGAGGACTTTTGGATGATGATATATATCAAGCGATTGCCGAGCTTGGAAAATTTTTTAGGGAATTGTGCAGCCAAACACTCAACAAAGACATCTTGGTTCGAATGAAGACAGAAATACCAGTTATATTGTGCAAGTTGGAAAAAATATTTCCACCAGCTTTTTTTGATGTAATGGTTCACCTTGCTGTCCATTTGCCTGATGAGGCACTTCTTCGAGGTCCAGTGCAAT
Source organism: Alloteropsis semialata (assembly GCA_004135705.1). Taxonomy (NCBI): domain Eukaryota; kingdom Viridiplantae; phylum Streptophyta; class Magnoliopsida; order Poales; family Poaceae; genus Alloteropsis; species Alloteropsis semialata. The sequence continues at coordinate 14,540 of QPGU01000113.1, read as the reverse complement.
TTGGGTGGATGTACCCTGTTGAGCGACGACTCTACACTTTGAAGAGGTCTGTTAGGAATAAGGCACGACCGGAAGGCTCGATTGCTGAGGCTTATGTCGCAGACGAAGCCCTCACATTCTGCTCTAAGTATATGGACGATGTGGAGACAAGGTTTAACCGAGCGCCTAGAAATACAGGATTTTCGGATCCATCGGCCCACACTATTGATGTTTTTGGGCACGGTGTTAATCTGATTGGTGCATGTGACTTATGTTACTATGAAGATTTTGATCAACTAGTTTGGTATGTCCTCTATAATTGCGATCAGGTCCAGGATTATATAAAGTAAGTTCTTATATATCTATCTTGTACTCTTCACATTTACATTTTGATGTACTTGCTGAAATTTGTTTGTTCACAGGATGTTCAAAGGTGAATTACAGGAAGCTGGGGTGCAAGCCGGTGACCTTGATAAAAGGACTAGGCTTGGATTTGCTACTTGGTTCAGGAACCATGTTAGTTTTATAATGTTTTATGTTTTTGGTATGCATTGTGGCTTCGTTAATGATTTGCTAATCGACTATCCCATTTTCAGATATGGAGGTTGAATAATTCAGAAAGTATAGATGATGATCTGTTTGCTTTAGCTTGTGGCCCTGACATGAGAGTAAGATCTTACTCTTCATGTGTTGTCAATGGTGTTAGGTTCTGTACTGCAGAGCGTGACAAAAATAAGAAGACGCAAAACTCTGGAGTGGCATGTGCCAGCATACATAACAATAAGCCAATTGATTTTTATGGAAAATTGACTGAGATTATTGAGTTGCAATACAACAACAAGGATGATGGGAACACAAGATCGGTGGTTGTTTTTAGATGTGACTGGTACAAGCTAGATGGTAAGAGGACTGCACTAAAAGATGATGGATTCTTTAGAAGCATAAATATTGGAAGTTTGTGGTACAAGAACGATTGTTTCATACTGGCAACTCAAGCTACACAGATTTTCTACTTGCCAGATAATAAGTATGGAGAGAACTGGAAGCTTGTCCAAACATTTAAGCATCGACATTTATACAATGTTGAAGAACAAAATGCAGGCACATCTACTGCATCTCCATATCAAGAGGCAGACTGCATTGGGGAAGATGGGAGGAGACTAGAAGTAGAAGAGATTTTACCTGACCTGCCTTTGAACCGAGATGATGAAGATCGCCAATTTGTCGATGCTGCAGAAGTTGCTCGACTTATGAAGCAAAAACCACCCTGTGCTGAAGATTTTGAATCTGGTGATGAGGAAGAGGACGACACAGTTTTGGAGTACTGGAGTGAAGGTGAAGGTGAAGGTGCCCCTGCTGAGGTAGATAGTGATGATGAGTAGTTCATGTTTAGGTAGTGACATGTAATGTAGATTGTGAAATAAGATGCTTCTATGAAATGCATCAGTGAATTATCTCAACTTTTGCTGCACTTCATCAGTGTGAGCTAACATGTTTTATATATGTCGAAATTTCTGTGAATTGTCTCAGCTTTTGCTGCACTTCATCAGTGTGAGCTGACATCTTTTATATATGTCGAAATTTCTGTGAATTGTCTCAGCTTTTGCTGCACTTCATCAGTGTGAGCTGACATCTTTTATATATGTCGAAATTTCTATAAACTTCTGTCGACATGATGTCCAAATTCTGTCAAAATGCAAAAGGAACAGAAGACACCATTCATTAATTTTGCATACAGAATTAGTCACTAGTACAACTGGTCACTTCTACAATTGCACAAGACACGCTCTTCACCCACTCTTCACAATTGCATACAAATTGGTCACTACTACAAGTGCACAAACAAATATCAAGCATTTGAGCAACAGCACAATCTCCCTAGCCATTCCTGTCAGGTCCTCGTGCGTCTCAGCTACATCTCCCTTGATCTGCTCTGGTTGTGGCAGCTTAGTACTCCCAAAAAGAGGCTGATAAGAGGGAGGCACCAGCTTCTCATCAACTAACCATTGCTCATAGACCTCCTCCCACTTCCAGAAATCACAGCCGTCACCATCTCTCTGTCAGTAGTTGAAACTGAAGTAAGAAATTTGATTGTCTGAACAATAAATCCCATATATTAACAAAAAAAGGAAAACAAATCAGATCACCATTCGAGATGGACAGAAGTAAAACATGCGCCCATAGTTCTTCTCAGTCTTTGCCATCAATGCCTTCACAGTGCGGCATTTGCATTTGTCGCAAAAAAAAAGAGGGAGCACTGGATTACGACTCCTCTGGGCAGCACCCATTGAACTGCCGCTTCCCTCCATTGGGCGGTGCCGGCGTCCGCGGGGGAAGGATGAGACGTGGGGGCGTGCGCGACGGGAGGATGAGGTGCAGGGGAAGATGAGGCGTGGGGGGAATGCCGGGGTGCGCTGGGAATGGATGAGGTGAGGGGGCAGTGCCAGCGTGCGTGGGAGAAGGAAGGGGCGTGGGGGCAGTGCCGGCGTGCGCCTGGGAGAGGATGAGGTGTGGGGGAAGATGAGGCCTCGGGCGGCGCCGCCGGCGTGAGCGCGGGGTGGTCGGAGGCGTCGGGCGGCGCTCGTATAGTATCGGTAGGGAGTAGAATTGAGTAACGGGAGAGGGAATACGAAGAAGGGCTGATCCGTTTTGATGGTGTGTGGTCAGGGCGATCCGTTGTGATGCAAGCCCGTTCTATTTTCTGAGCCGTTAATCTTGCATCCAAGGGCTACGGTGTTTCTTCCTCCTCCATCAAATGAAGCCCGAGCAAAAACTAAACCCCTAACCCCAACCCTAACCAGCACCACCTTGCCTCACCACCCCGCTCCCACCATCATCGCCAAGGCGGCCTATACCGCCGCCGGACCTCTCCTCTCTAAGCTCGGACAGAAACTCAACCCTAACCCCAAAGCTAACCAAGACGTCGGACCTCTCCTCTCTAAGCTCGCTGACAACAGATCAAGCCCGGACAGAAACTCAACCCTAACTCCACCGTTTAAAAGAACCGTTTAAAAGGAACGACTATGAATCAGGTATACATAAATGTTGAAGAGGCCCAGAGACAAATACGAGCCCCTTTCAAATAGGATCCATCAATCATATCGACTCAACCAAAGAATCATATCCACATGCGAGAGTGCTCGAAATCAATCGATGGTTTTCTTAATAGATACAACTTTGTTCTTTAACAACTAGTAGCTCCATGTTATGAAAAGAACGAAGTGTGTTTACATGAAATTGAGGGTTTACATCGACTAAGTGAGAGTTTAGGCACATCTAAAATAGCAATAGTAGGAAAACACGCTACACATGCGCAATGCGCTACCACAATAGCCATGATATGAGAAAGAACAAAATGTGTTTATAGGTCATCGAGAGTATACATGTTTACGTACCATCGAGATTAGCACTAGGCACTATCGCATACTCCCTCCGTCTTTATTTATAAGGCGTGATCTAAAATCGAGATTAGCACTAGGCACTATCGCATACTAATACCTCTCATTTTTATTTTTTTAGAGGATCCATTGTTGGCCTATATAAATTGGAATTATTGTATGAGAATTAAGATCATTTTCTAATACTACATATCCAAAATCCATAGTTAGTTTTCCTAATACACTACATTTTGTTATTCCTTTGTTCAATTTCAGTTTGGTACTTCATTTATTTTCCCTAAAATGTTGAAAACAAAAGTTTAGGCAATATTAATTGGGGTTTTTGTGAATTTCAATCGCGCGGCTGTTCTGGCGCACTTGTTGCGCGCGGTCGGGCGCCTCCAAAATTTCGCGAATTGCAATCGCGCCTGCCACAAGGAAATTCGCCACCTAAAACGACCTACGTACCATCATTTGCCACACCCCGAGCCTGGTACCCTGGTAGAGTTCTCGGTAATTTCAAATCACTCGGTGGTGGGTATACATACGAGAGTTCAGCGCCCAACCTTATCCAGCTGCCCCAAATCCGCCGCACCCGAGCTCCCACGCCACCAGAACCCTAGCCGCCCCAAATCCTTTGCAGCACCGCAGGGAATCGGCGCCACCACAAATCCACGGGTGCGCGTGCGCCCACCTGAGTGTCGCCGTCGGCCTCTCCCAATGCCGCCGAAGAAGAAAGCACCAATGAAGGGGACACGGTCCCAACCCAAGATTGCAGGTGAAAACTTTCTCGATCCGTTTTCTGCTTGTCCCGCCTCATGCTATAGTTTCGTTCAGTAGATGCATATTCATGGTTGGACTGTGGATTTTTCGAATAATTTTTTCGTTCAGCTGATGCATATTCATGTTCAGTAGATGAAAGTTTCGTTTAATATATAGATGTAGCTGCATCCAAATCTGCAGCAGTAGCACATGCGGACCTGATAATCTTGTGCTATGCTCTTGTTCATGTGGTAGATGCGCTTACTGTCTATGAAATCAAATAGATGCCTTCCTTTTTTCCTAGATCAATTACTTATGCTTTGGAATCCTGCATCGGCAGAAAATTACTTTTCCCTGTATTCAACTACTCTATGCTACCTGCGTGTTCTAATCCTGCATCGGCAGTGCTACCTGTACTCAATTACTTATCCAATTGTTAGGTTGATTGTGCCTTTTCCAATTATTTTTTTCTGTGAATCCAAATAATTGGCTCCTAATGTTTTTGTTAATTCAGAACCTCCACTTACTGCATATGAAATCAAAAGGATGAAACATTGTCTTCAAAACAATGCAAGGATGCGACAGCTAGGAGTACCAGCATTAGCTCAGCTTTTGTCTGCAACATCAGCTATTCCCCAAGAAACAGAAAAGCATAACAACGACGATGACCCTGACTTTGATTACAATGCTGAAGATGATGCTCAAAGTGATGGCAACCTAAGCGATGATAGCCCAATACCTGAGACTGGACCTGGTGGCTTCAAACACAAAGAAAAGGTACTTGTTCTTCCATTGTGTCAACCTTTGATATTCTTTTTAGTAATGTTTTACACCCTTCATCAATAATTCACTAGTTCTAGATTAATTTATAGATTCATTTATTCCATTTCTTGCAGCTTATTAGCAAGAGATCCAACAGGAATATTGAGAATGTTCCTAATGCGCCTCATACAGCAGCTAGGGGCAAAAGAGTTGTTGCACCAATGCAACCTGGTAGAGTGACAAGGTCCAAGAAGCTTGACGGACTAGAGGTTCATGTGGCTGCTCAAACTGACATCCCAATTCATGCTACAAGTGAGGTTCATGCTACAAGAGAGGTTCACGCTACTGATTCTGAAGAAGATTGTCCTACCTTAACTATACACACCCAAGAAGGTTAGTGCACAAGTTACTGTAACTAGTTCATCCATAATAGCATGTTGTATTTAACTTCCTATAAAATGCCATACCTAACAATAACTTTGTCGTACTTTGTACCAGATAATAGCCATATTGACACTCGTGATGACAGCACCATGAATGAGGCCAATGAGACTATTCCCAACCAGAATGAGCACACTCTAAATGACACCACCATGAATGAAACTGCAGAGGGTGCTTCTGAAGGTATCTTCACCAAAACCTTTGCCACTTGAAGTCTTTCTCAATTGAACATGTAACACAAATGTAGTTAATGATATCCTTTGCAGATGCTGAAGCATATGAGGAGGAGTGGATGAGGGGACCTAATGTAGGGAGAGGTCTTGATAAGATGTCCCGCTCAAAGAGGGGCAAACTTCCTCTGGTTATTGAACCAGGGAAGATAAGGCCAAACTCTGTGAAGATTGCTGCAAAATTTGCAACTGAGTGCAACATTACAGTAAGGAACCATGTGCCCATATTCCCACACTGGAAGGATTACAAGAACCAACATGGCCTCTTCAAGTTCTTCATTGGCAAAGTTGCTGTAAGTGTCTGAACTTTCCGCTTTCCACTATGATTATTTGTTAATTTAACAGTACATACCATCTCAAACAATCGACTATTGGATTAATTTTTTCAGTCAAAGTTTGATATGGACATAACTGCTGCCCCAGCGAAAAAGGCATGTGTGGCAATGATGAAGAGAGCTGTTCGCCAGCAGCGATATAAGCTCAAAAAGAAGTATTTTGATCCTTATCCACTTCATCTGGTGTTAAAAGCATCTCCTGTCAACTGCATGAGTGATGTTCAGTGGCTTAACCTTGTTGAACACTGGAAAAATGAGAAAAAAATGGTGAAGTCCATGTCACTAATTGTCATTTCAAGTTTATCATGTCTCTCATATGTCCCTAAGATCAATATTTTTTTTTGCTGTAGGAGACTTGTGAGAAGAACAAAGCAAACAGAAGTAAAGTGCAGTTCCACCAGACAACTGGTTCTCGCAGCTATGACATGCACATTGTTCATTTGGTAATTCCACTTTACTTAATGATTAATTAATAAATGTTACTTAATCCTCTATGACAAATGGTTGGTCTATCAAGTGAGATTTAATGTTACAGATTTTCAATCTATATGTCGAAATTGCATACAACATGTAACATGCCCCATTTTTTGGTTTTCATTTGTTGTTCAGGGGGAAAAGTACAAAGATGCACCACCAAATGCACTTGAGTTATTTAAAGAGTGCCACTACAGCCAGAAGAAGAAAGCCTTCAGTCCTGCTGTACAGTCAGCTATTGTAAGTAAATTGTCAATTTGTTGACAAACAAAACATTGATTAAATTGGTATTCATTGATCAGTGAGCCATGTAACATTGCTTTCCATTGCTAGGTTGAAATGGAGCGCAAGATTGCTGAACCTGTTGAGGAGAGCTGTGAACAGAAGTCTGTGACGGATGCTGTTTCTGAAGTTTTGGTTGACAAAACCAAGAAGAACAAATTTCTTCTGAATGTGGGAGTCCTTAGCTCACCTGGTGGTTCTAGGGATGGAAGTCAGCGCGAGCTAGAAGCACAACTAGCGATGGAGAAGCAGACATCAGCTGATCTTAGGGACCTTGTGAACATTCAGCGCCAACAACTGGATGATATGGTGAAGAAAATGCAGACAGTACAAGAAGAAAGGGCCAAGAAGGACGAGGAGATGAGGCAGAGGCAAATCGAGACTGATACACTTCTTAGGCGTTTGATGTCTATGATTCCAGCGAGTCAGGCAACAAGGTAATGTTGTCTAGGGTGTGGTTTCTTTTGGTCGTGGTTGCATTCTAGAATGGGGAATTGGAACTGGCCAAGGCTTGTGCACTGTGGTACTGATGCTTCTTTTGATGGTGGTTGCATTGTGTACTGGGAAGTGGGACGTTATTTTGTTTGGAGTGACTTGTGTAAACAGAATGCATCAGTTCTGTGACTATGCTTTGACAGCTATAATGTTCAGGCAAGGGGCCTTAAACTCTATTATGCTATGCTGTTCAATTGGCACAATATCTATCTATGTATGATGTAATATTCGGGAGAGTTGAATTATTAGAATCTGTTGTCAGTATGCATTTGATATTTATGATTATTTGTCCTCAATGATTCTGTGGGCTTATTTCTTGCATTTAGCTAGGCCTGCCAGCATGTGGCCCACTACATTAAGGGCCTCGAAAACAAATTTACTCATCAGCAAAAGGCCCACGCGCATAATGGGCTGAATCCTGAATGAGCCCAACCTAAATTTGGGGAAAAAACAATCTGCACCTGCCATGGTGTCAGCCACGTCTAATTCCACCTCACCTAGCTGACATGGAAGTGGTGACGTGGAACGTGTCCATGACGTTCCATTTCCTCACTGCATGATGCTAGTAACCTGTCCAACATCTATTCCATGACGATCAGAGATGTCACCGTTCTATCTAGGCTGTGACGATTTCCTTGAGCTCCAAAGAATTATGACGTGGATTCAATGACCATTTTTTGGACCGTCATGGCCAGTTAACTATGACGATTTTTTAGGTGCCTATGACCAAATGGTAACATCATGTATCACCACTTTCCTTGTAGTGCCGACTGCCCCGACGCACCATCCCCGGCGGCCACAACCTCCTCCACCCCAATGCTACCGTCTTGTCATCCGCAGCGCACGCCCTCGCCGTCCGACCCTTCATCCCCGGCCACGCGCCCCCGACGCTGTCCGCCCATTCGTCCCCGACCGCCCCTCGTCCCCTGCCGCGCGCCCCTCGTCGCCGTCTGCCCCTAGTCATTTATTTCCTAGAATTTTTGTATTATGAATATAAAGGAATTTTTTTGTTGAAATGATATTATACTTATAGAAATTTAATTTGAAATGATACTATACCTATAAGAATATTACTTATAAGAATAATACTTATAGGAATAATACTTATAGGAATATTACTTTTAGGAATAATACTTATAGGAATATTACTTTTAAGAATAATACTTATAAGAAATTGATTTAACTTTTATATATTGAAGTGTTATTTCATGTATACTTGTTAAGCGTTATTTCATGTATACTTTTTAAGTGTTATTTTATATATGTTGACGCGGAAAATCGGCAGTCGTATCCTCAGCGATCAACACAATAAGACCAGGGAGATCTGCTTCACTCCAGTGCCAGCCTGCACTTCGTTCAGGTTCGCGGCGTGCCAGTCAATTTGACCTGAAATTGACAAGGGGATAAAACAGTTAAATTACTCTTTGATTGTGCCGGCTCTATTCCAGACGTCAGGTGCACGTTGGATTTTAGCCAAGACCCAATCAGACTTGTATCGGCCGATGTCAATTGGACCACAAAATCGGACTTCATAGACGGCCTCAATCGGACCAATATAATCGGACCTCAATCAGACATCGAATCGGACCTCAGAATCGAACCAATCGGGATCGGACCTTGTAACAGATCAACCTTTTAAATAATAATAAATAAAGCATAAAACATGGTCGATACGTAAATAACGGATCAGCTATGTCTTTGAGCAAGATATTAAATAATCAAAGTGTGAGCCGATACATTGTCCACCTTGCCTAGTTGCCGGTTTGATTTATCTTATCGGACCATCTAGCTAGCCGATCGGACCAGGACTGTTTCGACACGGTTTCACAAACGGATGCAGCGCACATACTCCAGCTATGATCGGACCAGATAGATAAACAATCAAACTTAATTCACCAACCCAACAACTAAACAAGATGCTCGCACAGGTGTTAATCAGATCAAGCAAATAAACAGTAAAAATAGTAACAAGATCGTTCCGATATTCAAAGCTGTCTTTGAATAGTCAAGAGGAATCTAGCTCCGACGTAGGGAATCTAAATTACTCTTAACGATCAAAGATCAATCTTTGATATATTGTGCAAACCTACCTCCGACGCAGGGAATCTAAATCAAACACAACAATCAAAGAACAACCTGATAAAACTATGAAGATGAATCGGACCTAGAACGATATTGTAAGATAAGTATTGCTCAAATCGGACTAAAATCAATGCTCAAAGCTGTTGAAGAATCAGATTAATTCACATGGCGCAGATCTAAATCAATCTAGCAACTCCAAACAACCGCAAAAGCTGCCTTTAAATAACCAAGATGAGTCTAGCTCCGACGCAGGGAATCTAGACTAATCTTGATGATCCAGAGGTAAATCTAGCTCCGACGCAGGGAATCTAGATTGACTTCGAGACTTAAAGTACAACTCGATAAACGATTAACTATTGAATAATCAATAGAGATCTAGCTCCGACGCAGGGAATCTAGATCAATCTTGATAATTCAAAGATAAATCGGTTGAACAGTATAAACGAGAAAGGGCGATGCGCCTCAATTCAAAGCTTAAACTAGTTTGATAAGTTGACAATCTTACTGGTAAGCCGGAGATCAGGAACTGATGCAGCCTGTCCACCAATGAGTTCGTCGGTATCTACTCCTACTCCTAAGGTTTTGGCGTGAAGCCGGGTTGTATTGATTGTGAGAATAGTTCTTTACAATGGACGAGGTTTTATATTTATACCCTGGTTATGAAGAGTCCTGATCGGACTTGACTAACTTGCAGATAAAGTAAACTAATATTTAACATAGAATGGGACTTTCAATACGCCTTCTGAAAAGGAAATAGTCCCCGTTCATGCTACGCTTCCCTTTTAGCCGATGCACATTCTCTCATTCATCATCAGATCGGACTCTCCTTCTTTATCGGATCCATATTCTGCATCGGCTTCCTTTTCCGGCATCATCTGTTTGACCATTCAACGGGCCCACTGTGCAGTACCAGCCTCACCACGTCACCATCTGACTCAGCATATCAGGTGCGAAAATCTGGTGTCAACACATGCCCCCCAATTTTAGAATAAAATATCATTTTGTTCCAAAATTCGTATCTGTCATCATAACTCCTTCACCGATTTTCGTGCCAAAACTTCCCATCTTTGTACTGTGAGGCTCCTCGATCTTCGGGCCATGGCCGTTTTCTCCTTATAAAAACCTTCACCGGTGGCCACGCTGTTCACTCCTCCTTCCTCGCCAAGAACCCGCACTGCTCATCTTCTTCCTCCTTTCTTCCGAGCGACCATTCGCATCTACTCAAGCCCCAATCAAAATCTGCTCAAATGGCCGAATCATCCTCCATGGGCGTCCTCCAGTCTTCCGCATCCGCTTCCCTCTCTGCATCGGCTCCAGCAAGTTCATCAGCGGCAGCGTTTTCCACCATGGCAGCCGCTATGACCTCGACAATGGCGGCAGCCATGACCTCGACAATGGCGGCGGTAGCAAACTCTTCAGCCTCCTCTTCATCAACCTTCTTCGCCTCAGGTTCCTCCTCGACTCCCGTAGGACCATCAGTAGGAGAAGCACGTCATCCAATCCCGGAGGTATTTTACCGAATCCGAATTCATTTTCCGTATTTCTGAGATTCGGCTTTTAAAACTTGTCCTCATTTCGCATTCTTCTTCTAGGCCATTTGTGCCCAAACCCTAATCCCCGTAGGCGGTGTCCAAGGGGCTTATTTTCTTGGTCCAATGGGAGATCCGGACCCCACAGATTTTATCAATCTGGAAACTATGCGCATCCCATTCAAGACCTCTGGATTTGACGTTGAGGACTGGAAGAATGCATTTCGTTCTTGGCCGACAGTTCTCCCCGGATGGAAGGAATGGTACCTGAGAGTATCGGCCTCCAAATCTGCAATCTGGGATAGATCAGACATCACTCAGTACATCGGCCTTAGCATCGGACCCATCGCCAAGAATGAAACCTCCTGATCGCTGCATCACATTTCTGGTCTGATGCAATGAATGCCTTCCTCTTCGGTCACGGTCCGATGACCCCAACACTGCTCGATGTGGTTATGCTCCTCGGCCTCAACATCACTAGCAACAAGCGCCCTCTCAGGCTCAATATCAAACTCAAACACCATTTCAAGACCAAAAACTCTGGTGGCTGGAAAGGATACATGGAGAACAATCACCGGACCGGACCCGTGACTGACCGTGAGCATGCGGCCTTTCTGAACATGTGGTTGGACAGATTCTTCTTCTGCGGCACTACTCTTTGTCCAACGGCCAACTTCCAACACTTAGCCGAATTGCTGGCAAGTGACCATGTCGTCAACCTCGGTCAGTATCTCCTAGGAGCAGTATACAATCTGCTTCATCAAGTCGCCAAGCGCCTGAGGACCGGATCGCCTATCACCAATCTTGGCGGGCCATGGTGGTTCATCCAGATGTGGTTGATGCTACATCTGAGTAAGGCCCTCAAAGTAGATTTTTGGAAGAACAAATTTCCAGAGAGCAGGCCTGAATCGGAAGAGATCACCTGGCACCGATGTACTTCGCTTGGTGAAGTTGCCATGGGTTTCCCTGCTGAGAAATTATCAGCCAAAGAATCGTCTAAGTACTTTGCACTTCTTTATAGAGGTATTGCCGATGACAAGATGCTTTGGTTCTTGTACGATCATGCTGATGAATATGAGTTGCCCTACAAATTCAAATTCGGCATGATCGTGGAGACTGATACAGAAGCCCTTGCTATCTTCCGGACTTGTATCAACGCTCAATTCCTTCCAATCGGCCTTAGTCTGAGCAAGCCAGGGCAATCAACTTATGAGTATTACCATCCAAATCTGGCCGCCCGTCAGCTTGGTATCGGACAGCTTCCACCCCGCTTAGTCTTGACCGATCAAGTCTATCCAAGGGGAAAAGTCGACATAGGCGTAGAATGGGATCGTCTTTTGGAGCTCGAGCCTCCCCTTGATCAAACCAATCTAGACACTTGGGCAATCGGCCTCGTAGCTCATCGGACCTTCAACACGTGGTGGGCTGAATGGCATCAACACCTATTCTGCATCGCCTGCAAGACTTATGTCCGGAAGCTGCACCCTACTTTTAAGGGTAGACCAGAGGTAACATTCGCGAACTTGTCCCTTTTGTATCATTTCATCCGGCTAAACTTCCCCTTTGTTAGGACGTTGATCGTTCTCCTCCAACGATGACTCAATATGGGAAGCCAGTCGTCTACAGCAACATCTCGCCAGATCCGTGGATCGGCTGCGATTCCCCAACTATCGGCAAACTCCTGTCGGTTCTCAGTGACAGCAGGAAGAGGAAGAAGCCGACGTCCTCCAAAACTATCAAACGCCCGAAGACCACTCTGGTAAGTTTAAAAATTCACCAAATTTGATTACTCTCTTCATCGAAACTAATTTTCTTGCAAAATCAGACCATCGGACAATCTTCTGCAAACCAGCCTAGTCCGACCAAGTCTTCAAGCTTGTTGGCCGACGAAGCCCCAGAATCGGACCCACAAAAATCATCAAGCCCCATTCAGATGCAATCGAGCCCGGTCCAGGCACATTCTGGTCACTCATCTTCATCCGAGAGGACTATAACTGGCTCTCCTCGTCAATCAAGCCTGTCACCTCAAGAAGAACAAGCACAATTAGATCAGGGCCTTCAAGAAAATCATCCAGCAACTCCCCCACAGGTTCGGTCACCTAATTCTACAGAAGCAATGGTAACCTTTGACCGACTTTTTTGATAATTGATAACCAACTTATTCTTATTCTTCCTTTTCTAGCAAATCATTCAGAATGTCTTGACGGATCTTGAGATTGCTCAAGTAAACATTCAGAGCAGCAATATCAACCCCTCAATCGGGCCAGAACAGGAATTGGCCTGGAAACAAGTAAGCATTCCAACCTGACATGATCATATCGACTTCTTTTGATATTGTATCTGATCATTTTCTCACTCGCAGGCTCAAGACACTCCTCAACCCAGCCAGACCATATCAGTCGATTTTGATCGGCTGCAAACTGAAGAGGAGGAAATCAATTCTGGGCAAGGCTTGTCGTCCGATGAGGTGAAGGCGAAGCTACTCGACATATCTGCACTCCTTCACCAAAATATTGTTGATCTCGTCAAGGATGCAGAGCCGATTCGTCAGATTGTCAAGACTCTGCGAGGTCAGCTTCCATCGGACTTGGAGGAGGCATTGATACCGGCGGCCTATATAGAAGGTCATTCCTTCCCAGTAATACAAGCCAACCGCCGGATCGCGAATCGGATCTCTCAGCAGGACCTGATCATGGCTAGAGATGAAAAACACACCCAAGCTGATGAGTCAACAAAACTGATCGAAGACTTATCGGCGCTTCCTGCCTCCATCCAATCAGAACTTGATAATCTGCGAGCCGGAGAACAACAGTTGGAGCAGGAACTCATCCAAGTTCGATCAAGCATCCAGGCTAAGGCAAAAGAGCTTGACGACATCCCAGCTTTGAAGGCGAAGGCTGAAGAAGACTACAAGACTCATATCAAGGCTGCCAAAGAGATTCATAAATCAATCAAGCCTGTAGAAGGGAATGCTGAAGCTGATGCCAAGATCATCGCCGACGTCGACAAGATCCGTCAAACCGCCCTTGACTTGATAGTTAGTTATCTGCAGCCTTGAACATTGAAACTTGCCTGTCCCGCCCATCAAGCAGTTTGATATACTGATATCCTGTTCCGTCATCGAGCGGCTTAATGATGTAATATACTTTTCTTTTATTGTATATAGCCCTTAAGGCGATGCATGTCGCATCGGCTTTCATATTTTGTTCTTGAGACGATTTTTTTCATCGGCTTCCAAGCCTGACGCATAGCACCGGCTTTACGATTTTACCCAAATGTTAGAGTAGTACTTCTTCAATCGGATAAGGAAACTTGAACCTTGCCCCCCGAGGCGAAGTAATAAGCACATGATCCAGGGAACTGCATCAACTCCATCGGCCTCTATTTTCATCAAACCAGTCACATCAATCTCTATGTCTCATTGCTCAACAGCATCAACACTAGGTCAACTCAATTAGAAGACCGCTGATAGACTTTACTCATATAGAAAAGATAAAACATTTGATTTATTTTATAAGCATTTATACAAGTAAACCAGGTGAAATAACTTTCTCAACACCTAAAACCACTTAAGTGGTCTATCATAAATGTTTTGTGATTTTTGAAAAAATAAAATATGAACTTAAATTGTACACTAATTTACAATACATAAACTATTCCTGATGAAAGATAATAATAATTTATCAAAGTTTATGGTTTTCCTCTGTAGATTTAATTAAATGCGTTGATGAATTATTTAATGGTTAATTCTTTCTTATTAGTGAGTTCCTTCCATCTACTGCTGCCAGCATC
>QPGU01000607.1:26636-50099 GCA_004135705.1 Alloteropsis semialata | reverse complement strand
CCCCGGCGTCGATGATGCCGAGGCCGGTCCTCTGGCCGGTCAGTTTCAACTGACGAAACTGAATCAGTTTCAGTTCGGCGACAACGCGACGGTCAGAATTTGGTTTGATTTTTCTCCCAAATTCGTGTATGGACTCAGCGAGGTACCAATACAAAAGTTGTAGAGGAGACATCAGACTAGATCTTCTATAAAGGAAGTTATAGCATTGGGTCAATGGTTGAAAAGTTATTGAGTGATGAAATCAGGCCAAAAATCTGCCCAAAAAGGACCGATGAAACTTCAGTCGTCCGCTTCCAGCAGCACGAGCTCAACTTCAGCTTGACTTTTCACCGAAATTTCTTTATAAACAGACTAATCGGCCAAACTAAAAGTTGTAGAGGAAACATAGGGCTACAACTTCTACAAAGGAACTTATATTATTTGCTCGCTGGTTTGGAAGTTATCGGGCTGTGAAAACGAGCAAAAACACGATTTTCAGACAGTTTAATTCAGCTAAGATTCAGCACAAAAGGGCCTACTTCAACTGACTCAATCTCAGCTTTTCGTATATAAAGATTTAATTTGTCCACTACAAAAGTTGGAGAGGGTACATCAGGCTATAATTTCTACAAAGGGTATCACCAGTTTTGAGCAAAGGTTTGGAAGTTATGGAGCTGAGAGTTTGGTCAAAAACAAAGGTTTTCAGGTCTTGGGAGATTTCAGCTAAGTGCTGAAATTGCTGGGGTTTGACCCGATTTTGACCAAGATTTTGAGTGATCAAACAAAGTTTGCCTTGATCCACATCACCACCATTGTAAAGAGGGTACTTTGTACTCTAAATTTTATATTGGTGGAATTTCAAGTGCTTGGGCAAAATAATTTGTTTGGGGCCTCTCAAAAAAGGATAAAAAGAATTTGCTCATTTACATGAAATGAGAATCAAAGGAGTTCAAATTTGAATTTCAAATTTTTGTTTGAACCTTCCATGCTCATTTGAGTTCATAAACATGTAATTGACATTATTTGTGACATTTTGGTATAATTTGTATAGTGTGACTATTTTTGCTTAAATGGGTTGACTAGGTCAACACATACACACAAATGCACAAACAATAGGTTTATGAAATGATGCATGTCATGATTGGTTTAATTAAGTTCATTATGGTTCTTAATTACTATAGTGACACCAGGGGTGTCACACATATATGCAGTACAATATATGTAAAAAAAACATTTCAGCATAATATTATCAAAAATAATGCTTGAGGGTTGCAAACTTGAAAGTTTTCCTTGATATGTACTAAAGAGTGTGAAAGTTGTATGACTTTGTGAACAACATATTATTTTAATTTTTAAAATGTTTTGAATTTTATATGATAAGGTTATACACCTATAAAAGGACACCATACCAATTTTCATATTTTTTGGATAAGTTTTACATACTATTATTACTTTTACAAGTAAAGCTATAATTAAGTGTGAATTATCCATAGCAAACCTCTTAAATTTTTAAATATTTTTCATGATATGATCTAACCTATGGAATATTTTTTAGATGCTATTTTTCAAATTTTTTAAAAATTATTTGAGATATATTAGTCAACTTAGAATTGCTAAGAATAAGTACCTAGAAATTCATTTAATTTTTAGAAAATAGCAAATCATTTCAAAACAAATATGAAACTCCTCCATGGAAACTTATATACTGTATAACACATGTAAAACAATGAGGAGAGAATAATGTTTTAGGGTGTGTGAATTATTGTGGGTGATGTTGTTTTATATAAGTATTTTTGAATTTTCTTGATTTTCTAGAGACCACACCTTATGTCCGATTGGCTATATATTTTTGTGGTTGTCCCTTATGTAGTGCTAGTTCTTGAAAACATATCAGAAAATAATAAAAAAATGATGTGTAATGTAACTTAGAACAAGGTGAAAATAGATTTCCACAAGCAGTTCCTAGCTAGAACTTGTTGTGAAAATGAAATTTCGCTAGCAGTTCATGGTGGGTGGAACCCACTGTGAAAACGGAGTTGATTTTCACAGCCGAGTGAACCCATGCAATGACTGAAAATAATTTTCATTGCCATCCTACTTACGAACCGGTGGTGAAAATATTTTTGCGCCACTTTTTCTAAAATCGACTATGAAAATGACATATTGAAAAACTGATTATGTAGTAGTGTGTCATTGTGTATGAACTTTTTCTAGACTACAGCACCTTGAAATGACCGATTGGGGTGGTATAAATAGTCCAAGCACATGGACTAGCCGTTGCTCAATACGCACACAAAAAGTGTGAACATCGGAGGATCCATCGTGTGCCAAACCGCCATTCCCAGGACACCTGCTATGTAGCTTTTCCTAAAGGTCACTTTACTTTTCAGTGGCCGGTTGTTACCCTAAACTCCATCATACAACGCCGAAATAAGCGGCGTGTACAAAACCCAAATGTGCAAGCTAACATGATCTCTATGCGAAGCAGCGGCATACCGCTATCCATCGACGGATCTTCCGCCATGTAGAAATCCTCTGCTTTAGCCTTCACTTCATGCCGTTGTTTTATCTAGAAATCCGTCGTGTATATAAACAGTAACACTAGAACTTAACCATGTGGATCACACCAACTTCACATCAAGCACGCGATCCCTTTTCTTCAAATCTCCGCTGCCCGTCACTGGATCTTCCGTCGTGTACCAAACCCAGGCAGCTTCACCTACATGTTCTATGTGAAGCAGTGTTCACCTAAACATGTGTAAATTGTTGTTTACAGTCATATAAATTGTAAACAGAGGATATTTGTATAGCTAGGTCTTGCCACTGAATTAAATGCTAAACACATGCAAACGGTCAACTTGGTCAAAAAATGGTGTAAATAGTGGTTTAAACCGAAGTTATACACATGTGCCCACATAAACACACATTTTAAATGATCATTTAGGCAATAAGAAGTATGCTTTGATGGGATAACTTGGTGTTGGTGGTTGAGTATAGGTGCCATAAGCGCGAGTTAATAAAAAATTATGAGTTAGAGTAGCGAGTATGTGAGTATTATGTGTAATGTGAGAATGTTATGTCATTATGTATTATATGCATACCTTAAATTGCAATTACGGAAAAATATAGCATGGAATTATGATTCTTTTGTATATATTTACAACTACAGTGCAAGCCATTTAAACCGTTTAATCTATTATCTAAACTGTTTAAACGCTAAACAGAGGGTGAGCGACTGTCTAACGTTTAGCGTCTACGGTAACACTGATGTGAAACAACATCATTAACTATACCATCCATCAGGGAACAAACGACGTATAGAAGCACCAACTTAGTAGTGCCAACCCTACATGCTATTGCTAGCTTTTTGCCAGTTTCATCATTCAAATTTTCCTTCGAAGCAGCGGCATGTTGGATTAAAGCAGACTTTGTTCTTTTCTCCATTTTGATTCTTTACTTTGATCTTGGCTGTGTTTTTGGGTACATCCTTAGGACCTAAAGTTCAGTTTTGCACTGGACAAGTTCATTAATCTCAATGACTATGTTGTCATTCAATCATCAAAATTACAATATAATGGCTTAAGGGGATCATTTTCCTTACAGTGACAAGTGCTGCAATGGCTTCTTGAAGGAGAAGGGGATCGAACTCTAGTTGTCCATCTCATCACCCAGTTGGCATGTATGTATGATGGACAAATGCAACATGGGCTTCTTGAAGAAGAATTTCAACTCGACCTCTGGAGTCATCTAGTGCAACTTGCAATCCTAACGCCTTATATTAGTGATCACTTGGATCCATTTGATCATCTCCCATTGCCTCCCATGCCCAAACCTAAACCTAAATGGCCACTAAACAGCAGCTGGAGCCCTTTTTGTTTGTTTCTTATACATATTCATCTCCAAGTATCACCCTTGAGAAGGATAGGAACCAAAGTAAGTCGGTATATATGTAACTAGTACAGAAGAGTAGGTAATTTGCAACTAATATTAAGAACTCCACTGGATGACATTGTTTTATAAAGGGAGTTTTTATTGATTTTCAAGATCATTATGTGACGTTAGGTGAGTTACCAAAGTAGGTTGAAAAATATGAGTCTGTAAAGAAACCAACCAGACTCTATCTCCTATGATAATAGGGAGTGGATTGGTTACCCTACGAGTCTGGGGGATGTTAAAGATGGTGGACAAGTAAAGGAAGTCATCTTGTCGGACACCTCACGTGAGATATGATCAAAATTTTCATATAAAACAATTTTCCTTATTTGTGGAAACTCTTTTCTATGGTAGAACATCAAAGGAATACTATCTAGTTGCGAAGAACAATATTTTTTGAAGATGCGGAAAATAAAAGAGTTCCATCAGAAGAAAAAAAAATGTTCAAAGTAAAATTTTCATTTGGGAAAAAAACTTTTTCCTTAGTCACTTTCAAAAGGGGTGCAAAAGCATATGCTTACTTTGATGACCATTGGTAAATACTGATGCATTTTGCATCCCCTTTTTAATGAAGCTAGCATTTTGGTAGGAACCACCTATCCCCTCCCGACTTCATTAAAAAACTATGTTCCTTTTTTTTTGTGAAAGGACTAGCAAACCTGTAGCAGCATTTTTTGTGAAAGGACATGCCTCTGTCAATTTTGCACGTGATGGAAAATATTAGGATGTTAACAGATCGTACATTTGGTAAGAATGATTTCCAATGTTAATTTTATTTTATCTTTTAACATATTTATTGAACTAGTTCTTCATGTTTCTATAGGTAGCATGAACTTCATACGGAAGCAAAGCATGCAGATACGCATCCTTCGAGCATGAGCCCGTACGTGTGTGCTTTTGTGGTTGATCCGAACGTGGAGGAATCCCATGTTCGCACCACAAAATTTTTGAGAAAACCAGTAAACACATGACATGTACTGTTCTAGTTCAAGAGCAACACATCGCACAAAAACTTTGGGGGAGAAACTATGTGTTGATCGTTGCGGCATGCTCGATCATGATCAAGAGAAACTTTACTGCTCAAACATTTTCTACAAAACAGCATCCAATCTTTCCCTGTTGCCTTCCAATCTTAAACCTATATATGCAATCGTTATCATACGAAGTTTTCTTCCAAAATTCAAACACCCTATGTGATCTTCCGAAAGCAATGCACACAAACTTTTCTTTGAAAATTCACACAATGTGATCTTCCAAAAGCAATGCACCATGGCATGACACTCCGAATAATTTTGTTTCATTTTAATTTTCTTCACCTTCCGAGATATTTATATATCACCTTGTGGAGGATAAGAACCAAAACAAAGCAATAACTCATACAAGAGTAGGTGAAGTGTTACTTGAGTTAACAACTCCATAAGATGCCTTATATATTGAAGTACATTGACCAATGAAAGCCAGCAAATAAACAAAAATGACTCTATATTTCTATTTTTCACACTTTTGAACTAAATCCCGCGATCTCAATTACATACATTGCCTAACCTAAACGTGTTGTGGCGTGGCCGGACAAGGGGATGGCGAGCAGCGGCAGCGAGCGCGCGCGACGCCGTCCCGGCGGCCGGCGCCGAGCACGAGGGGAAGGCGCGTACGGGAGAAGGAACACAGGAGGCAGTTGCCCCAAAGGGCCAGAGAGAATGATTCAATCTCTGGTTTAGCTTCTATTCAATCTCATTGTTCAGTACATATAGGAAACACACATCAGTTACTAGAATGTATACAACTGAAAGAACATCAAGCGAGCAACTGGCGCCTTGCGTCCGCGCCCGCGCCTCGCGTCCGCGCCCACGACGTGCATGATCTTGCTCCCGCGCGCTGCGTCGCCTCTCAGCCACTGGTCGCCTTGCTCCTCCTTTGATACACCGTGCCGTCCATAACAAAACGACTAATGAAAAAAGAGAAAAGGGTACAAATAAGTGTTTCATAATCTACCCTTGTGTATTGAGGACTGGATCATAATTAGGTTCTGTTATGGCCTATCCGAGGCAAAAGGAGGCTCATTAAATATGATTCCAGCTTATTCTCACCTTTTAAGCTTGCTACATCTTCAAAAGTTTTCCGATCCCTTGGCTACAACAAATCACTAAGAGAGATAAAAACTAATCAGTAAGCTTGACAGGATCAGTAAGCTCGTGCCATACAAGAAAACATGTCAACATGTACCAACGGGCATGGAAGTGAGATACTCTATCTCTACACATACGAGAAGTGCAAATACAGCATGGGGTTCATGCCAGAGCTCCACTTGTCATAGGCTGCTCATGAGCTCAGCTGTGAATGCCCTTCAAAAGAATCACCATTCAGGTTTGGATGATTTTCTCCTGTCACCTCCCAAACCTAGACCTAGACAATGTTGGAAACATTAGGCAAATTCAAGGTTGATTTAATCCAGAAATAGGCAAATTAATCGAGTCTAGTACGTAGAAGAAGTTTAGACAGATTCTCACCCAGCGGCACTTGAGCCGGCACCAGACATGGTGGTTGTTGATGTAGTCGACCCGCTTGATGCCGTGCAGAAAGGAAGTAGTGCCGATCACCTCTGCAGGAAGAAGACGCCGCCGCCACCAGGAAGTAGATGATCACCAGCGAGTAGTCGTGTCGCAGAGACACTCCCCAAAAACGTGATTGCCGTCCTTCACCCGAGCAGGAGAACTCTTGGACAGGAAGCGTTCCGGAGGCCTACTCTTCCAGACCTTGTGCGCGCAAGCTCTGGAATGGGGAGAACTTAGTTTTGCAGCAGAAGCAGTGGAACCCAAGCCATCCAAAAGGATAACAGGATGAGGCTTTTATAACGCAGCCGGGAAACTGAGCAGGTGCAGGAGATCAACCAAAGGTCACGGAATAAACGCTCACGGGAGTAACTCCCGTCATCATGAACAGAAACTCCAGTAACTCACGTCATTAGGATTGGAACCTTCTACACCTCCCGAAACTTCCACTTTAATCAGCATTAAGAATGGAAATAAATCCCTTATGGTATTAACCACACCAAACACATTATTTAATACATGCCCTTAGGATTTATTTGATATATTAAATATTATATGGGCCAAGCCCATAATATATCTAACAATCCCCACCAAATTCTAGGGCACGTATTCAATAATCTCAAATCCACGGTTCTTTGATATACCAGGGTTTTGATGGAGACTGTTAAGTTGAACATCCATCTAGAACAAGAGTTATGCTCAATTGCAACTGAACAATGGACTATGCCTTGAATTGACAGTTTTGTGCTCAGTGAGTTTCACCCAAGTTCTTTTCTGGTACTAGGATACTTTAAGCATCCCCTCTGGTTGAAGCATATAAGTCACACTTTGAGGCCTTCCATGAATATCTAGAGATTACCCAGATCTCATAGACTGTGACTAGCAGTCAAACTCATATAGGTGTGTTCCTTATAGGATGTTCTGTAGGACAACATCCCTGCTTGAATAAGCCACTCGGATCACATTAAGGAATTAACCAACCTACCATACAGCACAGGAGAAACGGTACATCTCAAACGAGTTGGATCTTTTTCAAATAAGGGGTCTTTCCTCTAGTCAACCACTAGCTTGTTTCACCATCCTACTTCACGGGATCTCCGATCAAATAGGACAGGCTACCACTATGGAATGACTTTAAGTGGGTCTCAAACCCAACTCCCTTGATGCACCTTCTATCACATTACGTGATAGACCCTTAATGAACTGATCTGCCAAATTTTTAGATGTATGGACATAGTCCAACGCAATTACTCCGGAGCTTCTCAGTTTTCTGACAGATTTTAACCGCCTTTTCACATGTCTTGATGACTTCATGTTATCCTTAGAACTGTTCACCTTGATTATCACTGTCTGATTATCACAGTTCATAGAAATAGCCGGTATCGGTTTTTCAACTACCGGTAAATCCATAAGGAGATCACGAAGCCACTCAGTCTCAACTGTGGCAGTATCTAATGCTGTGAGTTTTGCTTCCATTGTTGACCTTGTTAAAATGGTCTGCTTGCAAGACTTCCATGAAACAGCGCCACCTCCAAGTGAGAACACATATCCACTTGTGGCATAAATCTCATCAGCATCAGATATCCAGTTTGCATCACAGTAACCCTCCAGTACCCTCGGATACCCAGTGTAGTGAATGCCATAGCTCATAGTTCCTTTTAGATAGCGCATTACTCTCTCAAGAGCACGCCAATGATCATCTCCAGGATTTGAAACAATCCGACTGAGTTTGCTCACAGCAAATGAGATGTCAGGCCTCGTTGCACTAACCAAATACATAAGAGAGCCAATGATTTGAGAATATCTCAATTGATCTCGTGCTATTTTTTTATTTTTCCTTAGCACGCTCGGATCATAAGGAGTTGGAGCGGGTGTGCAGTCACTATACCCAAAGCGACTTAATACCTTTTCCACATAATGGGATTGCACAAGTGTAACCCCACCATTTCCTTCTCTTAGTAGCTTTATGTTAAGAATAACATCAGCCTCACCCAAGTCTTTCATCTCAAAATTACTCGACAAGAATTCTTTCACTTCCATTATTAATTTAACATTACTTCCAAAGATTAGAATATCATCTACGTACAAGCACAAAATCACACCTTCTCCTCCAGCATACCGATAATAAACACATTTGTCAGCTTCATTCACAACAAAGCCTGCTGATGTCAAAGTTCTATCAAACTTCTCGTGCCATTGCTTAGGAGCTTGCTTTAGGCCATATAGGGATTTTAATAACCTACACACCTTTCCCTCTTGACCATTTGCTATGAATCCATCTGGCTGATCCATGTAGATCTCTTCCTCAAGCTCTCCATTTAAGAAAGCTGTCTTAACGTCCATCTGATGAACGAGAAGACCATGTGAGGCAGCCAAGGAAAGTAGCACTCGTATAGTCGTTAGACGGGCAACTGGTGAATGAGTATCAAAATAGTCTTTACCCTCTTTTTGAGTATAGCCTTTCGCCACAAGCCTTGCCTTGTACTTCTTAATAGTACCATCAGGCCTAAGCTTTTTCTTGAATACCCATTTACATCCTACAGGTTTACACCCGTACGGACGATCAACAACCTCCCATGTCCCGTTAGACATTATAGAGTCCATTTCACTCTGAACTGCTTCCTTCCAAAGGTCAGCATCAGGAGATGAAAATGCCTCTTCTATGGATTTAGGAGTATCATCCACGAGGTATATAATAAAGTCATCACCAAAAGACTTTGCAGTCCTCTGTCTCTTACTCTTTCGAGTGACTATATTATTATCCTCCTCTGGATTTTCCACATGAGTATCAACATCAGCTTGAATTATTGATTCATGCATCACAGGAAAATTAGATTCATGACTAGAAGTGCTAGATGTATTTTTCATTGGAAATTCATTCTCAAAGAACGTAGCATCTCTTGATTCCATAATTGTACCTTCATTCACATCGGGCACTTTAGAATTTATTATTAAGAATCTATAACCCACGCTGTGAATGGCATAACCGAGAAAGACACAATCAACAGTTTTTGGTCCAAGTTTTCTCTTTTTATTGATTGGCACGTTCACTTTAGCCAAACAACCCCATGTTCGCAGGTAAGCGAGATTTAATCTCTTCTTGTCCCATTCCTCGAATGGTGTAATTTCTTTGTTCTTTGTGGGTACTCTATTCAGGACATGACACGCTGTCAAAATCGCCTCACCCCACCATTCCTTAGATAGTCCCGCAGTCTCCAACATGGCGTTAACCAAATCAGTTAGAGTACGGTTCTTTCTTTCGGCAATCCCATTGGATGGTGGTGAATATGGCGATGTCCTCTCATGAATAATACCACACTTAGCACAAAACTCAGAAAATTCGTTTGAGAAATATTCTCCCCCGCGATCGGACTGCAACCGTTTGATTTTCTTCTCAAGTTGATTTTCTACCTCAACTTTATAGATCTTAAAATAATGCAACGCTTCATCTTTTGTTTTCAATAAATACACATAGCAAAATCTAGTACAATCATCTATTAGCGTCATGAAATATCTTTTGCCACCTTTGGTCAACTCGCCATTCATTTTGCACAAATCGGAATGAATTAGTTCTAATGGTGCCAAGTCCCTCGCCGCAGCAGCCTTGTGAGGCTTGCGAGGTTGCTTTGATTCAACATATACATGGCATTTAGAATCTTTGACCAAGTTAAATTTTGGGATTAAATTCATACTAGCTAAGCGAGTCATACAACCAAAATTTATGTGACATAAACGTGAATGCCAAATGTTTGTCTCATTGTCATAGCTCATAAGGTTCACCGAATTATTAAAACAAGCATCAGATAAAGACAAGCGGAACAAGCCTCCGCTCTCATAGCCTTTACCAATAAAAGTCCCATACTTCGACAGAATGCACTTATTGGACTCAAACACAAGTTTATAGCCGTCTCGACACAGCAATGAACCACTAATTAAATTCTTCCTTATTGAGGGGACATGCTGCACGTTCTTCAGCTGCACGATCTTTCCCGAAGTAAGCTTCAGATTGACCGTACCAGCACCAAGAACAGAAGCACGCGCACCATTCCCCATCAGCAAGGAGGAAGTCCTCCCGTCCTGATAAAAAGAAAACAAGGAAACATCAGCACACACATGAATATTTGCACCAGTATCTATCCACCAATCTGGTTTATGACAAATTGAAAGAACTGTAGGTAAACAATTACCATACCCCGTTGTTCCTCCATCAGCCTCAATCATGTTTGCTGTTTTCTTGGGCCTATACACGCTCTTCTCGCATTCAGCGGCGTAGTGTCCCTCGACACCACAAGTATAGCACTTGCCCTTTTCTTTGTTCTGTTGATTCTTCTTCTTCTTCTTAAAAGGAGTAGTGTTCTTTTGTTTGAGCTCTTGCTTGAATTTCTTCTTGGGGAAAGTTTGAGGACCTTTCTGCACCACATGGGCACTAGAACTTGCCTCGATAACTTTCTTGCCGCGGACATCTTTAGCTCTCGCCTTCTCTTCAACATCGAGAGAGCCAATGAGGTCGGCAATGCCAAACTCTTGCCTCTTATGTTTCAGAGAAGTAGCAAAATCAGTCCAAGGCTGTGGCAGCTTCGCAATGATGCAGCCCGCCACAAACTTCTGCGGCAGCTCACAACCAAAACTCTCAAGTTCTTTCACCAGTGTTTGTATGTCATGAGCTTGTTCTACTACAGAACGGCCCTCAACCATTCTGTAGTCATGAAACTGCTCCATGACATACAACTCGCTACCGGCGTCAGAAACTCCATATTTGGCATCTAGAGCATCCCACATCTCTTTTCCAGTAGACATAGTCACATATGAATCCACTATGGAATCTGCTAGCACGCTGATCATTGCCCCCTTGAACATAGTATCCGCATCCCTGAACCGCTGCTCATCCTCAGCAGTATGCGGTCCAGGCGGTCTAGGTTCGACAACGAAAAAGCAGTGCA
The DNA here is from genome assembly GCA_004135705.1 of Alloteropsis semialata. Lineage (NCBI taxonomy): Eukaryota > Viridiplantae > Streptophyta > Magnoliopsida > Poales > Poaceae > Alloteropsis > Alloteropsis semialata. Next base: position 38,698 of record QPGU01000607.1, on the reverse strand, counting down.
TAGCCCTCATCCACAATTCACATCTCTGGCGCCACCTCTTGTAATTGGCACCATAAAAAACATTTGGTTTCAACACATTCGCAAAGCCAATTTCCGAGAATTGCCTATCACGTTTTTGGATTGTTGGAAACATTAGGCAAATTCAAGGTTGATTTAATCCAGAAATAGGCAAATTAATCGAGTCTAGTACGTAGAAGAAGTTTAGACAGATTCTCACCCAGCGGCACTTGAGCCGGCACCAGACATGGTGGTTGTTGATGTAGTCGACCCGCTTGATGCCGTGCAGAAAGGAAGCAGTGCCGATCACCTCTGCAGGAAGAAGACGCTCTGCCACCAGGAAGTAGATGATCACCAGCGAGTAGTTGTGTCGCAGAGACACTCCCCAAAAACGTGATTGCCGTCCTTCACCCGAGCATGAGAACTCTTGGACAGGAAGCGTTCCGGAGGCCTACTCTTCCAGACCTTATGCGCGCAAGCTCTGGAACGGGGAGAACTTAGTTTTGCAGCAGAAGCAGTGGAACCCAAGCCATCCAAAAGGATAACAGGATGAGGCTTTTATATCGCAGCCGGAAAACTGAGCAGGTGCAGGAGATCAACCAAAGGTCACGGAATAAACGCTCACGGGAGTAACTCCCATCATCATGAACAGAAACTCCAGTAACTCACGTCATTAGGATTGGAACCTTTTACACCTCCCGAAACTTCCACTTTAATCAGCATTAAGAATGGAAATAAATCCCTTATGGTATTAACCACACCAAACACATTATTTAATACATGCCCTTAGGATTTATTTGATATATTAAATATTATATGGGCCAAGCCCATAAGATATCTAACAGACAAGACACCTAGTGACCTACATACACAATATCAGTACCACAAACGAAAACAAGGTCAATGGATGCTCTGTGTTCATTGAACATCATCCTTCCCAAAACCAATGCACCATGGGCAACACTTGTAATCCTTCTGTTTTGTTCACTTTTTTCCTCTACATTTTTTTCACCTTCCATGTTCCTATACATTTTATATACTTGCATGTCTCTTGGAGGATAAGAACATAAATGAGGAGTACTCATACATATAAAGCAAAATGAGCCATGTAACTCCAACATATTAGTAGTAAGAGTAACTCGAGTTGACAGGTCCAAAAAAGCTGATGAGTTATTGAATATATCAAACATTATGAGGCGGTAATGAACAAACCCACAGAAATGTATATCTCTCTTAGTACAATAATTTGTCACTATATGATGTACTATTTACTTAAAGCATATATATATCCCGACCACCATTACTCTCTGAAAATGATCTTTCATTAGTGCTTAGTCTCTGGAATATTACAATTTTTATTGTGACAAACCGATACTAGCTTTTTGCTGCCCCAGTCGGGACACAACTTCCCTCTATCACTCAGTGTTGCCACAATAACTTTGATGGCCACTTCTAGTACCGATAGGAGATAGCTACCCACTGTAATGCTCTCTTCTATAACCACGTGTCGGCACGTTGCGTACTTGCATGTTCTAAACTTTGCAACTTTCCACAGGGGTACAGTACAATGTGAGAGTCATGGCATGTGTTTCTAGTCGAGGCAATGCAACATGAAGTCAAGGCAGCTTGTGTCAACTTGCATAAATATGAGATGATGCTCGTGAGAGGTAGACGTGCTGAAATGGATCCTGCCAGAGACCCTATGTGTTGTGGCATGCTGATGACATCAAGAGCAACGATGAACTATTCAAAAGGCTTGCCTTTTCCGCAACATGACTTAACCCAATCTTCCCTTGTTGCCTCCCAAACCTAAACCTATACACAATAGGAGGTCAATGGGATTTCCTACTCAGCCCACTTTAAAGGGGTCCATGGGGTCTCCATTTATTAAAACTCCATATGCAGAGGTAATGTCCATATAGCTACGATACATAGTTGATGATGTCGAAGTAGAGAAAATGGTGGAAGCACAAGACTTTAAATCCAATCGTAATCGTCTGCTTCGCTCCTGCTAGGACCATGGGCCTGGGACTGTTAGAGTACGAGTTGTAATAGACTAAGACTAGATTGTTGGGATGAGGATGATCTGTAAAGCTTAAACAGTAAGCTCTACAGTAAATTCACTGTTATCTACAGCAAACATTTAATAAAGAAGATAAGAGAGGATGAGAGAACGGGATGGAAACATCCCGTTCCACCCCGTTCCATCCCGTCCTGATCAGGGACGGGAACCGACCCAAGAGTGTCGGTTCCCCCTGGTGAGCAGGGCTATATAACAGGGGATTCAACCCCATTCAAGGCACTGATCGCCTGCCCTTGCCATCACCAGGGAAAGCAACCGACACACATACACATCTACTCAACCAAGACAAGAACAAGTTGAAAGATCATCATGGGTGCTCCTAATGATCAAGGTATGAGCAAGTTCATGTTTTAGTGGTTTCATTTTGAGCTTAAGATCCTAGAACACCTAACAATGGCATCAAGAGCCGAGGTTTTGCATCAAAATGAAGCCCTAATAGTTCTCTGAGCAAGCAATTCATGCCCAAATCATGCAATTTTTATGCTCAGTAAGAGAAAAGGGGGCCTAGGGTTTCGGATTGAAGCATAAACAAGAAGGGGATAACAAATCAAAGGCAAATCCTAATGAAATCCCCAAAATCCGAAACCCTAGCTACAGTAAAATCCCCAAATCCTAACCCTAACCCTAAGAAGTAAAGGGGCGGCGAGCTTACCTCAGGGCCGCGGCGGTCGTCGCGGGCTCCGCCGTGGCCGCCACCCTAAGCAGCGGGCGCACGCTCAGGGGCTTGGCCCCGAGCGGCCCCGCCNACCTGCGCGCCCGCACCCGCGGCATGCAGATCTGGCGAGCGGAGCTCAGCGGCGCCGCTTCTTCCGCGTCGCCGACGCCCGTGCTCCTCCCGTCCGCCGTCGCTTGGGAGAAGAAAGAGGAAGGGAGAGGAGAGATAGGGTTCGGGAGGGGCGTCGGCCGTCCGGCCGTATAAGGCTCGGGGCGCGCGTCACGGCCGTCGGATCTGATCCAACGGCTCGTGTTGCCCACGGCCGAATCGGGCCGGCGGGGCACTGCGGCCTTAACGGGCCAGACCGAATTTTCCCCACCCAAAAAGTTCAGATTTGGCCCTCAGTTTTAATATTTTCTGAATTTTGATTAAATGGGCTGCATAGTGTTGGGCCAAATGACATAATGGGCTGAAAAATTAGACTAATGTTTTATCTCATATATATATCATTATGATTGTTATTTTATGTTTAAACCTTAAAGATCTTTTGTTATGATTTAGCAAATAATGATAAGAATAATATATGGACTTCTTATGTGTTGAATTTTTGTCATGTTTATGATATTTACAATATGGTTACTTACTTTAAGTCATTATTTTATGTGTTATAATGTTATAATTTTATTGTTCCGCTGCAAATAATTACTCTGATTAAGTGTGACTAATAATTATCATTTTGGCCAAAGCTGATTGACTTTTATTTGATCACAAATTTTATTAATTCAATTCAATTCTGGCCAAAGCTGATTTGATTGAGTTGATAAAAGAAGACTATGAAATTCTATAAAGTGTGATTATGTATTTATTTTTTTGGCCAAAACTGATTAATAAATACCTATTCACAAAAATTTTGTTGCTCATTTCCCTTTTCGGCCAAAGCTGACTTGGTTTTGATCAATAAAAGAAGATGCTTACTGAAGTTGTTGATTCTCTTATGCAGCATCTTATGCCTCACAGATTGCCGGTACCATGGGCAATATTGAGAAACTTAATGGAAGTAATTATGCCTCATGGAAGGAAAAGCTGGAGATCGCTCTGGCATTGCTAGACATTGATTATGCCCTTCATAAAGATCCACCGGTTGAGCCTAAACCGGAAGAGGAAAATTATGAGACCCTTAAAAAGGAGTATGATCTGGAAAAGGCAAAGTGGGACACATCAAACCGCAAATGCCTGATGATCATTAGGAGCTCCATTATTGATACTATAAGGGGTGCAATACTAGAGACTCAGACTGCCAGAGAATATCTGGCTAAAGTTGAGGAACAATTCAAAGGTTCCTCTAAAGCTTATGCCACCACCCTTATCAAAAGGTTGGTTGGAGAAAAATATGATCCTACTGGAAGTCTGAGGGAGCATATTATGAAGAAATGTCACATGGCCTCAAAGCTTAAGTCAATGGAGATGGAAATCTCTGATGGTTTCCTTATCCATTTTATTATGTCATCCTTGCCCCAGGAATTTTCACCATTCACGATCAACTATAATTCCATGAAGATTAAGTGGGGCATAGATGAATTGATAGCTATGTGTGTGCAAGAAGAAGAAAGGCTCAAGGGTGAAAGAATTGATCATGCAAATCAATTTCAGCACTCTGAAAAGAAAAGGAATAAGAAATTCAAGAAGGAATACTTAAAACCTAAGCCGGGTCAATTTAAGGAAAAGGGGCAATCTTCCAAACAATCTCAGCAGAATAAGTCTGGAGGAGAGTCCAATACAGAACAAAAGGGGAAAAGTTCCGAAGGATGCCACTTTTGTGGAAAAAGTGGACACTTTCAAAAGGATTGTATTGGATTTATGAGATGGCTCAGTAAGAAAGGTACTGATGTTATTACTTTTGTTGATGAATCCCTACATATTGATTATGCCACCGACTCTTGGTGGGTTGACTCAGGTGCGACAATTCATGTTGCAAACTCTTTGCAGGGATTCGTTACGAGGAGGACCCTAAGAAAAGGGGAAAGAAGGATTAGAGTGGCTAATGGAGTTGAAGCTGATGTCAAGGCCATTGGAGACTTTGCACTTACACTTCATACTGGCTTTGTACTTTGGCTGAAAAATGTTCTTTATGTACCCTCTATGAAAAGAAATTTAGTTTCAGTCTCATGTTTAGATGATGATGGTTATCAATGTACTTTTGGAGACCATAGATGTATAATTATGTGTGATAATAAAGAGGTTGGACTCGCCGTGAGACGAGAATAGCTTTATCAAATTTCTTCATGTCATGCCACTTATAATGTTGAATCCTCCTCAAATACGAATGTCAGTACCAAACGAAAACATAATGATAATGAGACTTCTTCGAAATTATGGCACTATCGTTTGGGCCATATTTCGAGGGGGAGAATTGAGCGTCTCATTAAAGAAAATATTCTCCATCCTTTGGATTTCTCAGATGCGAATGTTGAGCATTGCATTGATTGCATCAAAGGAAAATATGCGAAGAAGATTAAGAAAGGTGCAAATCGTAGCACGGGAGTTTTGGAAATAATCCACACAGATATTTGTGGTCCTTTTAATGTAAGATCAGTGGATGGTTTTGATTCATTCATTACATTCACCGATGATTACTCCCGTTATGGATATATTTTTCCAATTAAAGAAAGATCTGAGGTATTGGATAAATTCAAAATATTCAAAGCAGAAGTTGAGAATCAGCATGATCGAAAGATCAAAATTGTGAGATCTGACCATGGTGGTGAATACTACGGAAGGCTCACAACTTATGGCCAAAAACCTGGACCTTTTGCAAAGTTCCTGGAAGAAAATGGCATTAAGGCCCAGTATTCTGCGCCGGGCGAACCCCAGCAAAATGGAGTGGCTGAAAGACGGAATCGCACTCTTATGGATATGGTACGAAGTATGTTAAGTCACTCCACCTTGCCGGTGAATTTATGGATGGAAGCTCTAAAGACAGCCGCCTATATTCTTAATAGGGTTCCCAGTACATCAGTTTCTAAGACTCCTTTTGAGTTATGGACTGGGAAGAAACCAACCCTAAACTATTTTCATATGTGGGGCTGTCCAGCTGAGGCAAGGGTTTTCAATCCAAACATGGGAAAATTAGACCCCAAGACCATAAGTTATCATTTCATTGGTTATCTCGATAAGTCAAAGGCATATCGTTTCTATTGCCCCAATCAGGTTACTAAGTTTGTTGAAACAAGACACGCAGTGTTCTTGGAAAATGAAGTGATTAGGAGGAGCATGACACCGAGAAAAATTGATTTGGAGGAAAAACAGGAATATGTCCCAATGCCTATGCCTCAAGATCCTATCCTCCCCGTACATGCTGATGTTGCACCTCAAGTTGAAAGGACTGTTGATGCAACACCTGCTGAATCTTCTGCGACTACATCTAATGTTGCTCCTAACAACGAGCCTAATGAGGATGTTTAGCAGCCCCCAGTTGTGGAAAATGAACCAGATAATGAACCCTTGAGGAGGTCACAACGAGAAAGAAGATCAGCTATTTCAAGTGATTATGTTACTTGTATGAGTGAAGATATGAATGAGTTGGTGTTGGATGAAGATCCCGCATCATTTAAGAAAGCTATGAAAAGTGAGTATTCGTCTGAATGGCTTGGTGCTATGAAAGATGAGATGGAATCCATGAGTATCAATAAAGTTTGGGACTTAGTAGAAATTCCCAAAGGAGCCAAAATAGTAGGCTGTAAATGGGTCTACAAGACTAAACGTGACTCCAGAGGGAATATTGAAAGGTTCAAAGTAAGACTCGTGGCAAAAGGTTTTACACAGAGGGAAGGCATTGATTACAGTGAAACTTTCTCACCTGTTTCATCCAAAGACTCATTCAGAATTATAATGGCGCTTGTGGCTCATTATGATTTGGAGTTGCATCAGATGGATGTTAAAACGGCATTCCTAAATGGTGACTTATATGAGGATGTATACATGACTCAACCTGAAGGTTTTGTTGTGGAAGGAAAAGAACATTTGGGATGTCGATTGAAGAAATCCATTTATGGATTAAAACAAGCGTCAAGGCAATGGTATTTGAAGTTTGACCAGATTATAAGAGAATTTGGTTTTGAAGAAAATAGAAGGGATAATTGTATTTATGCTAAGTTCAGGGGGAGTAAATTCATTTTCTTGATCCTTTATGTGGATGATATACTCCTGGCCAGTAGTGATAAGAATTTGCTACTGGAAACAAAGAGGTTTCTTACCTCAAAGTTTGAGATGAAAGATCTCGGTGAAGCTGCTTATGTTCTGGGTATAGAAATTTACCGAGATAGATCCAAAGGGATTTTGGGGTTATCTCAGAAGATATATATTGAAAAGGTACTGAAAAAATACAATATGCATAAGTGTTCAGCCTCGCCTGCTCCTATTGTTAAGGACAATAAGTTTGGAAAGTTTCAATGTCCGAAGAATGATTATGAAGCTGCGCAGATGAAGTCAATTCCATATGCTTCAGCTGTCGGAAGCATAATGTATGCACAAGTGTGCACTCGCCCTGATTTAGCATTCGTTACCGGGATGCTTGGCAGATTTCAGTCAAATCCAGGACCAGAACACTGAAAATTAGCCAAAAAGACCTTCGCTATTTGCAAGGCACTAAAGATCTCATGCTCACATATAAGAGGTCTGACAACCTTGAGGTTATAGGTTACTCAGACGCTGATTTTGCGGGATGTGTTGATTCTAAGAAATCCACGTCAGGTTATATCTTCACACTCGCAGGAGGAGCTATATCGTGGAAAAGCTCCAAACAAAGTGTAACTGCATCGTCGACAATGCAGGCTGAGTATGTGGCATGTTATGAGGCTACCGGGCAGGCAGTATGGCCGAAGAACTTTATCCCGGGATTAAGAGTGGTTGACAGCATATCTAAACCACTCACATTATACTGCGATAATCAACCAGTAGTAATCTATATGAGTAACAACAAGTCAATGAGTGGTGCCAAGCACATTGATATTAAGTACCATGTTGTGAAAGAAAGGATCTAGGATCAGACTATAAGTGTTAAGTATATCAATACAAGGCTGATGTTAGCGGATCCGCTCACAAAGGGCCTACCACCCAATATATTTAAAGAACATGTTACCGGTATGGGATTGGTAGAAAAGCCCTAGATCCTGGATTAGTTGGGACCAAAATGACACCGTCTCCCCATATCCTAATGTGGACTTACTTGGAGATTGTATAGGAACTATAGTCACTTAGTTCAGTAGTACTTAATTGACTGTTGTAACTTAGTGTCTTGGTGTACTGTCTGTCAAAAAGTGAGTCTGTAAGTTTTGATAAGCCTAATGTAATAAGTTTATGGAGCTCATAAGTTAAAGAAGTTTGTTTTGAAATAAAATGGTACGTTATAGTAACTGGGTTCAGTGGCACCTGATATTAGCCATTGTAATCCTTTTGTCTTGATATACTATTTTGTTGAGAAATGAACTTATAAGTTTAAGCCTTACGATCAAGGGGGAGAATGTTGGGATGAGGATGATCTGTAAAGCTTAAACAGTAAGCTCTACAGTAAATTCACTGTTATCTACAGCAAACATTTAATAAAGAAGATAAGAGAGGATGAGAGAACGGGATGGAAACATCCCGTTCCACCCCGTTCCATCCCGTCCTGATCAGGGACGGGAACCGACCCAAGAGTGTCGGTTCCCCCTGGTGAGCAGGGCTATATAACAGGGGATTCAACCCCATTCAAGGCACTGATCGCCTGCCCTTGCCATCACCAGGGAAAGCAACCGACACACATACACATCTACTCAACCAAGACAAGAACAAGTTGAAAGATCATCATGGGTGGTCCTAATGATGAAGGTATGAGCAAGTTCATGTTTTAGTGGTTTCATTTTGAGCTTAAGATCCTAGAACACCTAACATAGATCATTCTGGAAGCTCTAGATCTACGAACAGGTTAGAAGGGCAATTTTATTGAACAGTTTTATTCTTAGTTTGGATAAGAACACTGAAATCTAAACTACTTCCTTTAAGCATACCAACACCTGACCGATACCTATTCAGATATCAGAGCATTACTGCTTAATTTCATGAGATCAGCTGTGAGTTCTGGAGGCTCGCCTTTTGGATGGGCTACAGAATCGTGGATGATTTTCTCCTGTCGCCTCCCAAACCTAGCTAGAACTACACATGCAAACACTACTGCAATCAAACACTAGATGGATGAGCCACGTTCTTTCAAATGAAGACTCTTGCAACATATGATATTTCAAAAGCAATATATACATCACTGCGAATGACACGTACTCCAATTGACCCTTTTGATTTTCCCTCTAAATTTCCTTTGCCTTACAACTTCTCTGGAAGATAAAGGAAATTAAAAGGATTCAACAACTTGTATACATAAGGGTTGTAGTGAGTCAAGAGCTTTTATTTACGCGTTATTGAAGTCAACCACGAGCAATAATGTAAAAGCTGGAAAGAAAGTACCCGTGTGTGACTTATTCATAACAGTAGAATTAAACAGAGGTTTTCTATTGGTGCTCAATTTGTTGGGAGATTTCATCTGACCCTGGCGACACCCATTTTGGCTATATGTTCGATGTATCTCTAGGCAAACACTCACTATGACGAAATGCATATATGAAACGTGTTTGAATTCAGTGGGCGTCAACGTCTACTTTAGTTTCAACTTGTGTTTGTCAATTCGATCTATTCATTCACATCGACACACTGTGATAGGAATCATGCTCACTGGTACTACATAATTTTGAATGAACCAATAACAAACAGATGAAACGTGTTTGAATTTGAGAGAATCGAGGATGGCTTGCCCGAACTGGCATGGATGCTGAGTTGCTCACTACATGCAAGAGAGACATAGAAGTAGTGGGGAAAAATCTGTCAGGACCACTTTGTGTTGCCGCATCTGCATGCTCATGGGATCAAGATCAACCAACAGTGCAAAGGGCTGACCTTCTCAACAACAAGGATCAACATAATCTTTTCCTGTTGCCTCTAATCCCTAAACGTACATATGTGGTTACTGTGAAGTTCTCTTCCAAAATCAAACACAACATGGCCTTTCAAAAGCCAATGTGTGCAGCATGACACTACACATCTAGTAATGTTCTTCTCCATTTCTTCACCTTCCAAGACATTTATATGTCACCCTATGGAGGATAAAAAGGGAAAAAAATAAGGAGATGGTAGAATAGTTTAAACTCGAGCTTTTTAAGATGCCTTATTGAGGTAGCTCGAACCATGTGAGGCAATAAAGACCTTCCAAGTTCCAAATGCCTTTCTCTCCTCAATCTCTTGCTCCCTCCGTTCAGAAATGATAGCTATATTTGCATCACTGAAAAGTCAAGTTATACAAAAATTGACCAACAATTTCTATTACAATATGTCTTCATTTTTTTGTAAACCAATATCATCCTAAAGAGACTACTATCATAAATCTATTGATACAAGTTTTAAGTCCTAAATTTGCATATAATTTGACTAATTATTGGTCAAATTTTTTATAACTTTTCACTAATGAAAATATAGCTATCATTTCTGAATGGAGGGAGTACATTCCTTCCAAAATGCTTGTGTCCACGTCATCAAAATGCAGCACATCTTCATTCCCAGTTTGGAATAGATGAATAAAAAATAGAGGAATTGAATAGTATAAGAGCTAGATAAAAAAAATATCAGCACAAGACAAAACAGAAACGAAAACATTGACACGTGGGCCAAAGGTTCTTATCCAGTTATCCCAGCCTGATTCTTATATCCTCTTGTCACAGGAGCAAACACTAAGAAGCTGAGACCATGAAGAGCCTGAACACCGATGCTGAATCTGTTATCTCTGAAGAAGCTGATGCTCAAGTCAAGAACTCTGAAGATGGAGTCGATTCAGAGGGAGCCCAGGCAGTAAGGCCCAAAAAGGAAGGTGAAGCCCAAGAACAAGTTCTACGAGACCTTTGGAGATGATCCATTGAACTTATTGAACTTATTATTCTTAGTCTTTTTCTGTACATTGTGAACTTCAGGTATGGGCGCCGAACCAACAGGGCGCTTATGATGATTCTTCATAAGAAGCTCATCATGTTTTTCTGCCTGAGTCAATGTATGAATAAGCTGAGAATATGCCTGGTAATTTTTAGCCCTGTACTGCTGTTGCAATACTCTGTCAGATGGGAGCATAGTAGATAGTGTTTTCTCTATTTTATCCGCATCTGATGGCTCTTTCTCGCAAAACAGCAAATTTTATGAACAGCATGGTTATAATCTGCCACAGATTTGAAATCTTGGAGACGTAAATGATTCCATTCATGATTTGCCTCAGGCAAAATGAGTTCCTTTTGCTGTTCATATCTCTCTTTAAGAGAGTTCCATAAATCACGAGGGTTATCAATCATAAGGTATTCAGATTTGAGATCCTTATGAATATAAAATCGTAGTAAACCCAAAGCGGAATTGATATGTCGATCCTGAAGTGCAACCCCAGGTTGGGGTCTTGAATTGTAGCGGAAAGACTACGAGATGCAAGCGCTATCTTGATATCGGAAGCCATGTAGGGTAATTGCTACCATCTAAGGCAAGTTCGTCAAACTCCTTAGAGGCCATAGTGCTACATGGATAACCATGGATGAAGATCAGCATGGTAATGTTGTAATGTTAAAATGGTATATATAAAGTTAAATAGAGTTATATCTAATCATGATTTTGGATTAAAGTAGGTAATCACATGAGAGTGTAGACCATACAAACAAATCATCATGAAATTCGTTAGACACAAGACAGATAATCTCGATGTCATAGACAAAGAGTAGATCTTTGTAGTAGGCAATTGATTTGCTGCCTAAACACGGTCTCAAGGCAGAATAATTCACAAGGAATTAAACGCAGCCAATGTATTTAGGACTCTACTATCTTGTGTGTAGCAAATTTTATGATGAAAAATATCAAAGTGAATCAAGTTATGGATTCTGAATTTTGTAAATAACGTTCTTAAAATTCAAGTCAAGCAATCGGAAGATTCACGTACTCCAAAAATTAATCATGACAAAGGTATGATGAACATTGCAAATATAAACGAACCATAAAATATATTATAATGACTAGGACAATATATTTACAACAATCATACACAACAGATAGTCCAATTATTCACAAGAAAACAGAATTAAAATGCTAAACTAAGCAATTTATTGGACTACTAAATGAAATACAAAAGAGAAAAGAAAGAAAAAATAAAACAGGCAGCCAGGCCGGCCCGCTGCGCAGCCCAGGCGGGGCCCATCGCGCGGCCCAGCCAGGCCGGCGGAGTCC
>QPGU01000607.1:7518-26590 GCA_004135705.1 Alloteropsis semialata | reverse complement strand
CCGTAGGGGCCTCTCCAAGCCGGCCCGTAGCGCGGCCTATAAAGGGCGGCGGTTACGGGTGAAAACCCTATCCGCCCCCAGGGCGTAACCGCCGCCGCCTGGAGTTCGGCCGCCGCCCCTGGAGTGCCGGAGCGTGCGCCACTGCAGTCGGGCGGGATGCACGCCGCCTGGAGGCCGTGCGCCGACGTTTGGAGGCCGCCGCTGCTCCGTCGTCCGTCGTCCGTCCTCCGTCCGTCTCCGCCGTTCGAGCCCCGGTTCGTCGTCCTCGCAAGGCCGCCTCGATTCGGCCATGGAGGCCGGCCGGCGAGGTCATCCCGCCGGCCGTGGGGTCGATGTTCAGCGACGGGTGGCCATCTCCCCCGGAGTCATGGGGGAGACGAACCCGGCCCCAAGGACGGCCGCGGTCGGCAGTCCAGTCCGGCGCGGGGAGGCCGCCGATACGGCGGCGTATTCGCGCGGTGGTGGAGGCGGTGGCAGGATGACGTCAACGTCATATGCGAAGCCTGGCGGCCACTGCTCCGAACTTGGCGTTGAGTTGGAGTCGAGGATGGGCCGCCGCGCGTGGTTTCCCGGTGCAGTACCGGCGGCGGCCGCAGCAGGATTTGCGGGGGCGGAGGGAGGATCGTCGGTCCTCTTGGCAGCGACGTCACTGGACTCGTCATCGCAGTGGTGTTCCTACCCGCCATGGGCGGGCCACCAGTGCGGATGCCGGGGGAGCGACGAGGAGGGATGCGACGTTCGGCGATTTCCCGAAGAGCACGGCGGACGGCGCCCTGAAGCATGTGGCGGCGAAGTCCGCCGGCGGCGTGGCCTCGGTGAATGGCGGACTCCACTGCATCCGTGATGGAGTCGACCATTGCGTTCATGGAAGGAACGACAGGAGTTGTCATACTTACTCTTCGTGCAGGAACTCCGGCGAGATCCCTTCTCGGCGAGTTCGAGACTCGGTGGCAAAGCGCGTGCGGATAACGTGTTAAATGAAAAGTGAATAGGAAAAACTGATGGATCAATCAAAATTACTCTGTTGAACTGTGTATTACAATATATACAACCCCCAAGGGGTGCCAGATGTAAAGGCGTGACTCTACGAAGATGTCCCTACGGAGGAACCGCCAGGAGTGGTTACTAATTATCCTAATTATCCTAATTGATCACTAAACTAATTAATCTTAACATATATGATATGGTACTGTGCTGCTTATCTATTTTGATTCCAGAATTGATCCCACTGGACCCTGTCTTGATGTTATTGTGGCAGTACATGCATAAATATGTTATACTAGCGCTCCCTCACCAAGAGCCCTAGCTAAGATCCGTTTTCTACCACCATGTAGAACGGAAGCAGTAGAAGAAAGAGAGGGTATATATCTTCAGCAGTGAGTAGCACTACGTGAGAACAGTAGATAGGTAACGGGCATAGATCGTCATTGGTAACGGGGAATGCACCCGTTACCCTTGTTGGGTTACTAATAATCGAACAAAGGTAACGGGCAAATCCCCGTTACTAATAACATATATTTGTAACGGTCCTATAAAAACAACCGTTACTAATAGCAGTCACCAGCAACCAAAAATGGCTGCTTTTGTGGGCCCACTGTCAGACATTGTAACGGGTAAGTATGATGGACCGTTACAAATGCCTAAAGAAGTAACGGGCGTTATAGGATGCCCGTTACAAAAAGGCCACCCAAAAGTCTCTTTCTGGGCCCACTGGTCATATTTTGTAACGGGCTTGGTTAGGTGCCCATTACCAATATATAATATTGGTAACGGGCGTATAGTAGTGCCCGTTACATGAGGCAAGATAGTGTAACGGGCTTATGTGATGGCCCGTTACAAGTTTTTTTTTAGTAACGGGCAATTCTAGTGCCCGTTACCTTTATTTATGTAGGTAACGGTCTATTGTAGTTGCCCGTTACAAGTGGGCGTTACCCATCACACCCATCTGTTCCTAATTTGTAATCGGCATTGTTTAATGCCCGTTACCTTTACTGTGCCACCCCCACAAGCTCCAGCCAGTTCTCTGGCTGCATCCTGGAACCAGCCAGGATTTGGCAGCCACCAGTCAATCACATCACAAACACAGATTGATATACATATCACATATATACACACTATTACACATCAAGATTGTGAATCAAGTTTCCAACATATATACACTATTACACATCAAGATTGTGAATCAAGTTTCCAAGTATCTCATCATACAGATGGAATCAAGTTTCCAAGTTTCTCATAATTCATCATACACATGCAACAAGTATCAAGTTTATGAACTCACACGGCAGCTGCTGGACCATTATGGAAGCGGCCCCTTGGGTCCACGATCTCCTCAAGAATGAACTCGCACAGCATCCCCTGGAGCATCCTTAGTGCTCCTTGATCTACCGCTGCGATGGGAACTTTGTAATCCTGCTTAATAAAATTATTATGAGAATACAAGTAAAAATCAGTTTCTAAAATCAAATGGAGACTATGAGCAGAGACAAGGCTGAGCAGGTATACTTACAGAAGCCTTCTTCATGATGCTTATGTCAGAGAGTAGGTCCAACATGTTCATTGCAACATAGAATCCACACAGTAAGCTCCCCGATGGCTGCTGAGCGCACTGCATAAAGGGTACCATAATGACACAAGTTGAGGCAGTACAAAATACGTATGAAGGGATCCAAAAAAAAGTCTCGTTCTTACCAGGAAATCTGTCATGTGCACCAGTTTAGGTTTGCTTTTTGACTTTGTTTTCACATTCTTAATGTGCTCTGAAAATGCCCTGCAAGATCAGCAATATTGATTAGAAACATTAAGAGATGGAATTTTTGTAACAAAACCTTCTTACCAGTTCACAACTTGTACGACGTCCTTGAACTTTCGCTTTGGCCAAGTTTTAGCAGAATCTAAGTACCAAACAACATTCCACTTCATTGCAATGACCACTAGTATCCAGTGGCCACCGGTGTTGTAGGCACCCACCACGAAGTTGTGCTTCATAGCCTTTCTAATTGTGTTTGCTACATGTTTGGTTTGGAATTGAATCATTGTGGCCGAGAATATCTGTGGGTCCAAAAACCCAACACTGCACTTCATATCCTCTGCCTGCTTCATCATTATCCTACAAATAAACTAATTGTTAGCATGAACTTTGTGGTAAAAATTATAGAATATATGTTTTAGTGTGAAAGAACTTACAATGTCCAGCACCTCAACAAACTAACATCCAGGCCATCCAGGTTGAAAAGGTCATACAAGTCATTGAATCCAATTGTGAAGTCTAATTCACTATCATTGTCAAAGTATGATGCAGCCAACTTTGCCAGAATGCCATCACCACCTTTCGCACTTTCAGCCATGACATACTTATGCAAAGCTTCACAACTTGGCCCAGCAGCCTTTAAAGTCTCTTCTGACAACATAGGCTCACCAGGCTTGATTTTATGTTCTGTGTAGTCCAAACATTGGCAACCTTCTGCTGTGCCTGCTGCTGCTGAGGCGTAGGTTGGGGGCCAAGTTGCTGCTGCTGCTGTGGCTCCTGCTGCTGAGGCGGAGTTTTGCTTATTAGCTCCTGCTGCTGTTGCTGCTGCTGAAGCTGCTGCTGAGGCGGAGTTTTGCTGATGAGCTTCTGCTGCTGCTGCTGCTGTGGCTGCTGCTGCTGCTGCTGTTGCGGAGTCTGGCTCTGCTGCTTCTGCTGAGGCTGATGTGCTATCAAGGCATTTTCAGGCAGCTGGCTCTGTTGGTCATTGTCTGCCTGCAGTAGCCGATCCTGTTGTTGCTGCAGTAGCCGAGCTGCTGCTGCTGCTCCATCTGAAGCTGTACCAGCTGATGTGGCTGCAGATGTGGGAGCTCTCGACCTAGGTGGTATAAGGATTCTCATCCTTGGCCACTGTATGCGTTGCATGAGACAATCACCTAGGGTTGTGAGCTCATCCCCTACTGGGATTGGCAGATTGATGTGCCTCGCATTGGCCCACACATAAGTAGGTTGCACCACAGCATACCCATACTCTACCGGTACTGTATGGCAAGTCTTTTGATCTGAATAGACAATGGCTAATGCGAGCTCCATGTTATACCCGCTGCCATCCAAAAGACTGCACTTTGTGGGCTCTGTCAGCAGATCAATTGTGTCCGGCTCAAGTGATGGAGGCACACTGCTGTCATCCTCATTTTCATTTGCTGCTTCTTCCTCGCAGCTACTCTTGTGTACTGCCTGGGGGTTACACAGACCATCCGGTATGTGCACACCTGCAACTCTTAGCAACTCCACAACTCTAGTGATTGCTTCACCAACTATCTCTTCCTTGTCCGCATCAGACCTCCTCTTCATCTTCTTCCTGTACATTCCAGCATACTCTTCGCCAAATCCTATACCCCAGCCTTGTGAACTGGACACGCCTCGGACTCGACCTCGATGCTCTGGATTCTCAAGAGCTGCAGTCAGAACATCATGCTCCCTAACCCCAGTGAAAGAACCATCGCTAGCTTCAGCTGCATATCTTTTCACCTTATCTGCTACCTCCACCACCAGAGGGGAACTGAATGTTATGTCCCCGCTGGTATCGGTGGTCTTCTGTGACCTTGCCCGCAGATATGGTCTCGAACGGCCAGGAAATTAATTCCAAGGGTTCTCTTTTCCTTCTGCAGCTAGCTTTGCATCCTCCTCCTCCCAATCTTTCCTTTTACGAGCATAACCTTTTCTGCCCATCTTGCGCGGCTTAGTGTGCTTTGCTCTCTTATCTTTCATCTCCTGGCTCGTCTGCTCAAAAAATTCAGAATTGGTAGTCTCCACAAACCTCTCCCAGTCTTGTGGCTTCAAAAAGGGATGCTTCTCAAAGGGAAGCATGTCTTGCCTCACATAATCTGCTCTTAAATGAGACTTGAATCGTCTGTGCAAACTCCCAATCTCTTTCAAAGCTGCCTTAATTGCCTTCTCTTGCTCAGCTGTGGGCAGATTGGCTGGGTACTCTAGCTTTTCCTCTAAAACAGTGAACAGGCCAATCTTGTCCTCCATTGGGAGTTCCTCAAGCTTGATGTTGATTGACACCCTCTCCCGAGCAATTAGGCCACAGACCAATACAAATCTATCCCTCGCAGCATCTGGGACAGGCCAACCTTGGTCATCAAGTCCAGTTGCAGTCACCCTGTCGTCTGGCCATCTGGTTTGTGTCCTTGACCTGCGGGCTCGAGTACTACTCCCAGCAGTTTGTGATGAGTGAGCCTGTGTAGCAGGTTCACTGTTGGCACGAGCCTGTGTAGCAGGTTCACTGTTGGCATGAGCCTGTGTACCAGGTTCACAGTTGGCATGTGCATCAGGTGCACTGTTGTCACTAGAGGAACTCCTTGATGAGTGAGACATGTAGCTCCTTGTAGGCTGCATAAATTCAGAGAGATCCTAAATTAAAACATCCTAGACAGTGATGCTACTGCACAGCTAGCACTAAATTGATATGCAAACAAAATTAAGTTTATCCAGCCTGATGATAGAGTGAACCATGTAGTGCCACCACGCCGGGAGTTACAGGGCACAAGCGATACGGAATAAAGCCGCCCATGACACATGCCACTCTGGTGGATTTTAGTTGGCAATGCTTACACAGTTCAAGCGATCATTAGGCTGGTAAACTAGAACAAATTGAAGCATATTCCTAATTTAAAACTTCCTAAACAGTAAATTGATAAGCACCAGATAGAGGCTTAATAGCTAAAACTAATGGAAACTGAAACTACTTGCACCAGATAGAGGCTTAATAGCTAAAACTAATGGAAACTGAAACTACTAGCTACTTGCAAACAAGCTACTATAAAGATTGCAATCATGACTTCATTAAACTTAAACTGCTGCTCTGCTCACCTCAGAAATGAAGCTCTGATCTGAACCTGCACTTGGCCATTGGATAAATTCAGAGACATCCTAAATTAAAACATCCTAGACAATGATGCTACTGCACAGCTAGCACTAAATTGATATGCAAACAAAATTAAGTCTATCCAGCCTGATGATAGAGTGAACCATGTAGTGCCACCACGCCGGGAGTTACAGGGCACAAGAGATACGGAATAAAGCCGCCCATGCCACATGCCACTCTGGTGGATTTTAGTTGGCAATGCTTACACAGTTCAAGCGATCATTAGGCTGGTAAACTAGAACAGATTGAAGCATATTCCTAATTTAAAACTTCCTAGACAGTAAATTGATAAGCACCAGATAGAGGCTTAATAGCTAAAACTAATGGAAACTGAAACTACTTGCACCAGATAGAGGCTTAATAGCTAAAACTAATGGAAACTGAAACTACTAGCTACTTGCAAACAAGCTACTATAAAGATTGCAATCATGACTTCATTAAACTTAAACTGCTGCTCTGCTCACCTCAGAAATGAAGCTCTGATCTGAACCTGCACTTGGCCATTGGATAAATTGATAGACATCCTAAATTAAAACATCCTAGACAATGATGCTACCACACAGCTAGCACTAAATTGATATGCAAACAAAATTAAGTCTATCCAGCCTGATGATAGAGTGAACCATGTAGTGCCACCACGCCGGGAGTTACAGGGCACAAGCGATACGGAACAAAGCCACCCATGCCACATGCCACTCTGGTGGATTTTAGTTGGCAATGCTTACACAGTTCAAGCGATCATTAGGCTGGTAAACTAGAACAGATTGAAGCATATTCCTAATTTAAAACTTCCTAGACAGTAAATTGATAAGCACTAGATAGAGGCTTAATAGCTAAAACTAATGGAAACTGAAACTACTAGCTACTTGCAAACAAGCTACTATAAAGATTTCTAAACTTAACCACTAAAGTTCACTAAAACAAGTCATAAAACTGAACTTAACCTCCTGTAGAAGGTAAACAAATTTAAGATCAACATATTTCTAAAGTTGTCATTGGGCATAGCTACTCTGCAGATCAATACCAATCAAACCCTAGGAACTGAGCAAATCCTAGGATCTAGGAACAATCAAACCCTAGGAACTGAGCAAATCCTAGGATCTAGGAACAATCAAACCCTAGGAACAAGCAAATCCTAGGACCTAGGAACAATCAAACCCCAGGAACAAGCAAATCCTAGCAATGCTTACACGGGAGCAGGGAGAAATAGATCCAAACTATCAGCAGAGCCAACCCTAGGAGGAACAGGATGGTCGCGGCGATGGGGAGGAGACCCTTGGAGCAGAGCCATACCTCTTGGAATCGGCGATGGGGAGACCGGCGGCGGTGTAGAGGATGGTGGCCTCCCTCTTCTGCGTCTTCCCCCTCTTCTCCCCCTTCCCCCTTCCACCAAGCGCGCGGAGGAATAGATCCGACGACGATGGCGAGTTAGGGGAGACCGGCGGCGGTGTAGAGGATGGTGGCCTCCCTCTTCTGCGTCTTCCCCCTCTTCTCCTCCCTCTTCTCCCCCTTCCCCCTTCCACCAAGCGCTGGTGCAGCAGTGGTGACGACGGCGGCGGCGGCGGCGGTGGTGCAGCGGGGAGATGTCGCGGGTGGGGAGGGGCAGCAGTGGTGGGGAGACCCCGGCGGCGGCGGCGGCGGCGGGCGGAGGCGGCTAGGGTTTGGTGGGAGAGAGCGGAGGCGGCTAGAGGAGAATGACGACGCGGCTCGGGTTGTGGTGAGGTATACTGAGATAAGATAAAAAAAGGGGGGCTATAGGTAACGGGCGTTGCCAAAAGCCCGTTACCTATATGAGTTAAAAAAACAAAACAAAAATGCAAAAATAGGGTGGAGGGCGGCCTTCGAACCGCGGCGGCCTATCCCAACACACAACAGACATACCACTACACTACTCAAGTAAGTTCGGTTATGTTCATCATGGAATTTACTTATACTGTCTACTTTTTATGTGCTATAGGGATTTGGCTCAGGATTGTCCATCATGGAATTTACTTATACTGTCTACTTTTTATGTGCTATAGGTAACGGGCATTGCCGAAAGCCCGTTACCTATATGAGTTAAAAAAACAAAACAAAAATGCAAAAATGGGGTGGAGGGCGGCCTTCGAACCGCGGCCGCCTATCCCAACAAACAACAGACATACCACTACACTACTCAAGGAAGTTCGGTTATGTTCATCATGCAATTTACTTATACTCTACAAGTTTCACGGCTATAAGTTTCAAGCCGGCCCCCTCGTCTTCCAACTTCCCTCTCACTCAGCAACTTCCCCCTCGTCCCATCGTCTTCCCGCCCTCGATTGCTCCGGCGACGCCCTCCTCTCTTCATCGACAGCTCCGGCGACTGCGGCGGCGATGAGGCCATCCAGGCAATCTCTCCGAGCGCGGCTGCAAGCCCGGGATCCGGCGACCGGGCGTTTCGCCTCCGGTCCCCCCAAGGCGGCGGCGGCTGCGACAGGAACGTTCACCTCCTCCTCATCAAGCGGCGGCGGCGGCGACCGCTCTCCACCTCCTCCTCCTCGTCACTCGTCAATCGGCATTCGCATCGCCGAGGGGCCCTCGAGTTCACTCGTCAACAGAAAGGGGAAGGGGAAGGCGGTGCCGGCGGCCAAGGGGAAGGAGAAGGAGATGGCGGCCAAGGGGAAGGAGAAGGTGGTGGCGGCCAAGGTGAAGGAGGAGGAGGAGGAGATGCCTCCGGTGAAGGAGAAGAAGAAGATGAAGTCTCTGGTGAGGGTTTTTTCATTGCATTTTCAGTTTACTGCTCATGAGGGTTTTTTAGTTATGAATTTGTGTTATGAATTTATGAATTTGTGTTACAAATTGGAGATGAATTAGTGTTCATTTGTATGCATTAGTGTTTAAATTTGCATTAGTTATGAATTTGTGTTATGAATTTATGAATTTGTGTTTTGAATTTGTATGCATCAGTTTACTGCTGATGAGTGTTTTTTCATTGCATTTTCAGTTTACTGCTGATGAGGGTTTTTTCAGTTTGTTTAAATTTAGTTTGTTCTAATTTGTGTTATGAATTCATGACTTTGTGTTATGAATTGCAAGTGCATTAATTAGTTATATTCTGTGACATTGTGAATTTGTTTAAATCCAGTTTGTTTAAATTGCAATTTGGCTGAAACTTGAGTTGATCAACAATGTGTTGTTATATTATGTGACATCATTTAAATTCAGTTTGTTTTGACTGAAACTGTTTTGATCAGTTCCATTTAAACTCGGTTTTTGTACTGATCAATCTTGCAGCGTCGCATGAGTTTCTGGGATTTGCACAACGAGATGGCAGCATCCCAGATGAGGATCAGCGAGCTTACTGCTGAGCTTGCTGAGGAAAAGGAAAGGAAGAAGCAGATTGCGCTCACGCTGATACAGGCGGCCAGCAATGCTACTACTAGGAAATTGTTGTAGGTCAAAACTAATTTAGTGGAAACAGTATTAGGATCAGACCAGCATCAGCAAGGAAATTGTTTTGTCCAAGAATGTTCTTGTGTTGTTATGTCCAAGAATATTCTGTGTTGCTGGTGTTGTAGTCAGTAATCAAGTACAATGTCATCTATATATGTCTATATTTATGTTCTGTGTATATTTCAGTGTTCTGTGTATAAATGTCATGTGTCATATATTTGTGTTCTTGTGTTGTTTTGTCCAAGAATGTTCTGTTTTGTTCATGTGTTGTGTTGCTGATGGCATGCCAGGTTCTGTTCTGGCTGTCATTGCTGTCCTTATTCATAACGGGCGTTTATAAAAGCCCGTTACTAATATATTATTAGTAACGGGCGTTGTCTAAACGCCCGTTACTGTTAGCTAGTTTTCTGGCTGCATCCTGGAACCAGCCAGGATTCAACAATGAGGCTCAAATTTCATCACACGTTTCAAATTCAACAATAAGGCTCAGATTTCATAAAACACATACAAATTCAACAATAAGGCTCAAATTTCATCACACCTTTCAAATTCAACAATAAGGCTCAGATTTCATCAATACACATACAAATTCAACAATGAGGCTCAAATATCATCACACCTTTCAAATTCAACAATAAGGCTCAGATTTCATCAATACACATACACATTCAACAATGAGTCTCAAATTTCATCACACCTTTCAAATTCAACAATAAGGCTGAGATTTGATCAATACATATACAAATTCAACAATGAGTCTCAAATTTGATCAATACACATACAAATTCAACACTAAGGCTCAAATTTCATCAATACACATATCAAAGTTGCTTTTTCCTTGCTTTTTGGACATGGATTGTTTCTCGATGGTCGGTTCTCAAGTATGGTGTTTTATCATTCGCCGAGAGTCGGGGCATGTATGAAGTGTCAAAGGATGGAATTTCGTCAAACTGGTTGTACTCTTCCTCCTCAACAACATTTTGAACCCCAACAATCCTTTTTTTTTCCAGGCATAACCACATACCAATTCTTCTTTGCAAGGTCGGGTACATAGAACACTTGTTGAACATCTTTGGCGAAGACAAACGGTTCATCTTTGTAACCAAAGACCCGTAGATCAACACTAACAAATCCATATTTGTCCTTGGTCACGCCTTTCTTCCCATTGACCCATCGACACCGAAACAAGGCTACCTTGAATCCTACATAGTCAAGCTCCCAAATCTCCTCTATTTGCCCAAAATATGTGTCAGACTCTTCTTCGTTGTCGACGGCCTCTACACGCACACCACTGTTTTGATAGATGCTCTTGGCATCTTGGGCCATGGTGTAGAACGTGCATCCATTGATATCATATGCTTGGTATGTTGTAATAGTGAACAATGGCCCTGCTGCTAGTTTTCTTATCAGATTATCGGTTATAGCAGTGCTGGCGTTCTGGACATAATCTCGGAGCCAAGTGTTAAAGCCTTGCATGTGCTTCTTTGAAACCCAAGGCTCATTACGGTTAGGATTCCCTTCACGTAGCTGTCGCATGTGCTCGTGGACATACGGTGTAACTACGTTGGTCTGTTGTAGCACGGTGAAATGAGCCTTGTTGAAGGAATCTTGATCTGGTGTGATTGACTTTTTGCCCAAGGACCTGCAAGCCTACCTTCATGCCTTGAATGAGGAACACCAATGGGGTTTTCAGGGTCCATATAACCCATGGCCCACTCCACTGCTTCGATGGTACCATAGCCACGAACCATGGCTCCCTCCGGAAATGACCGATTATGTACCAATGATTTGAGGAAGCCATAGAACCTCTCATATGGAAATATTTGATGAAGGTAAGATGGGCCAAGGTAGAAGATCTCCTTCGCAAGATGTGCTGTTAGATGGACCATGAGATCAAAGAATGAGGGTGGGAAAGTAGCTTCAAGCATGCATAGGGTCTCGAAATGCCTTCTCTCTATCTTCAACAGTGCATCCTCATCAATCACCTTCTGTTCTATTGCATTGAAGAAAAAGCACAAGCTCATCACAGCCTCGCGAACCTGTACTGTCTTGATACCTCTAAGTGCAACAGGAAGAAGAGCTGTCATCAACACATGGCAATCATGAGATTTCATCAATTGGAAATTCATTTTCATGTCCTTCACCGACACTAGCCTTTTGAAGTTTGATGAGTAGCCTGAAGGTATTTTCAAACCATGCAAAAACTCACAGAATTCATGTTGCTCCATCTTTGACAATGTGGTTGCTGCTACGGGGAGGTCCGTCCCCGTGTCTGTTTCCTGTGCATAGAGCTCCGGCCTAATGCCCATATCTTTAAGATCCTCTCTTGCATTTTCATGATCTTTTCCTTTCCGCCTCTGTTGTAACAAAGTTCCACACAAGCTCTCACACACATTCTTCTTGACATGCATGTTGTCAATCGAATGACGCACATCCAACACCTCCCAATACTCTAGCTCCCATAGTATTGATTTCTTGTTCCATATCCCTTGCCCATCTTCTTCTTCACCATCTCTCTTCTTTCTTTTTCCAAGGATGGTCTGTTTTGGTAACTCCTCGATAGTTTTGATGCCTTGGACTTGCAAGTGGACTTCCATTCCGGACATATGTGGAGGCACCATTCGTTTTTCCTTTTGCCCATCAAACTGACAATCCATGTCCCGGTATGGATGTTTCTTAGGGAGCAAACGACGGTGCCCCATAATTACGAATTTCTTTGAGTTTCTTAGCCACAATGAGCATGTTTCATCTAAGCAGTGGGGGCAAGCTGCACCTTTTCTTTTACTCTGCCCAGAGAGGTTGCGATGAGCCGGGTTATCGTTGATGGTGGTGAACAACATGGCGTGCAATGTAAACTCCTCATGCTGGAACTCATCCCAAACCTCCTTGACACCAGGCTTCCAAAGTGTCTTCAAGTCATCAACCAATGGCCTCAAGTAGACATCAATACGATCACCGGGTTGCTTTGGCCCAGAAACCAAGATTGACAACATCAGGTATTTCCGTTTCTTGCATAGCCATGGTGGAAGGTTCAACACTGACAGTACGACAGGCCACGTGCTATGCGTTGAACTCTGGTTACCGAATGGGTTGACGCCATCTGTGCTCATAGCGAACCGAATGTTCCTGCAATCTTCAGCAAACCAATCATAGTGGGAATCAATGTTACCCCATTGTGCTGCATCTGCGGGGTGTCTAAGCTTGCCATCAGCCTTCTTTCGCCCTTCCCTATGCCAACGCAAGAGTTGGGCCTCCTTTTGTGTCGCAAACATGCGTTTCAGGCGGGAAATGACGGGGAAATACCATGCCACCCTCACAGGACCCCCTCTGTTACTACCCTTCTTCTTGCCTCTGATCTTCACGGGCTCGTTCCCGTCATCAGCATTATCTCCGCCATCTTTTTTCCTCTTGTACCGACTGAACCCACACTTTGGGCAATTGTCAAGGTCCTCATATTCTCCACGGAACAACACACAGCTGTTGATACATGCATGGATTTTTTCAACCTCTAAACCAAGAGGACAGATTATCTTCTTTGCCTCGTAGACAGACTTAGCCACTTGGTTTCCGTCTGGTAGCATGTTGTTTAGCAGATCCAATAAATGTTTGAAACTATTGTCGGTCCAACCATGAGCTGCCTTAAGCTGTAGAAGTTTGAGATCACCAGAAAGGCGAGAGTACTTCCGACAACCAGGATAGAGGGGTATCTTTGAATCTTCCACGAACTATTTCAGCTTTGCTAATTCAGAAGTTGTGTACACACCTTGAAACTCAACATCCCTCACCATTTGATCAACATTGTTCACACGAGGCAACAACTCATCATCATTGAAACCTGTAACTTCTGCGTCAGTCATATCCTCAGGTGGCATCACAACGGATGGGGATGCTTCATCTTCCTCAAAGTTATTTCCGCATTCTTCTTCCCCTGTAATAATGATAAATCAAGGAGTTAAGACATTCTGCTGCTTTACCCTATAACAATGAGAAATCAAGGAGTTAAGACATTATGCACTTGTTTCACCTTCGTTAAGGACTTCAGCATGGCGTCGCGCTTGACCTTCATTAAGGCATCCTGCTTCACCTTCATTAAGGCCTTCCTCACCATGCCTGTTCCAACACGTGAAATTCTTTGTGAATCCACGTGTGATTAGATGATGGAAAATGTTGTCCCGTTGTCCGAACTTCTTCTGGTTGAGACAATCAAAACAGGGGCAATACATCGTAGGCACCCCCCGGTTTCTCATGTCCACCTCTGCTTGATCAAGAAAACCATTGAGCCCACTTAGGAATGACTCCCAAACTCTGGGCTGTCTGTACATCCAAGCCCGATCAGCCGCCATCTACAAGTTCAATAAATAAATGTGTGTTACGAAATATATCATCAAAATCTAAAGACACTAAGCTAGACATATAAATTCAACAAAAGGGCTCAAATTTCACCAATACACATACAAATTCAACATAAAAGCTCAATTTCATCACTACACATATAAATTCAACAAAAGGGCTCAAATTCCATCAATACATATATATAAGTTCAACACAAAAGGCTCAAATTTCATCAATACACATATATAAATTCAACAAAAAAGGCTCAAATTTCATCAATACACATACAAATTCAACAAAAGGGCTCAAATTTCATCACTACACATACAAATTCAACAAAAGGGCTCAAATTTCATCAATACAAATATATAATTTCAACAAAAAAGGGCTCCCCTGTACAGGGGAAGGGGATGAGCTAGGTGGAGGTACGTGTAGGGACAAAATCCATACCACGCGCGAGGAGGAGAGGAGGGCGGTGAAGGCAGAGGTGCTGCCGGCAGCGCCGACGACGACCGCCGCGCATGCTAGCTAGCTCGTGCTTCGGTCGATCGCGCGCACGCGCGCGGCACCCAAGAAGCAGGGCGCTCGTGTGCTCGATCTCGGGGAGGAAAGAGGGCGGCCGCAGCGACGACAGGGAGGAAAGACGGCGGCTGGCGGAGGAGTGGACGCCCGCCGGCTGCTGCTCTCCACCGACAGCAGCCAGCCGCGGGAGGCGACAGTGCCATGCAGTCTTGGAGCTGCAATTATTGAGCTCTAAGACTAGTAACGGGCGTTACATGGCCACATCACGGCCCGTTACCAGTAGCAAAACATGTAACGGGCATTCAGCGCCCGTTACCTATATGCTCTTATCAGTAACGGGCCTTAATGGCCCGTTACTTATGTGTGCCTTTTCAGTAACGGGCTTTAAGGGCCCGTTACGTATATGAAATTATTCGTAACGGGCGCACTTAACGACCGTTACTAAAACTAGTAGTAACGGCTATAAATGCAGCCCGTTACTATAGATCCCTCATCGGTAACGGGCTTTGTGGTGGCGAGGCTGGGCTCGGGCCAGCGAAGGTTATTGGTAACGGACATTGTTTAGTGCGCGTTACTGATAACAAGCCTTGTAACGGGCCTCATGTGTCCGTTACTAATGCCGCGTTACCTATTTGAGGTTTTCACGTAGTATAGTTTGGGAAACCACAAATCTTGTATCCTAGGAACTGTAGGCACCAGGAAATAGCCTGTTGTGACAAGAGAGTGTCCGTGGTAGTAGATCCCTCTCTGGCTACTTGTTGAGTCCATGGAATAATCGAGAAGCACGAGAGAAGCTTTTGATCCATTACAAGTTCCTGGGGCAGCATATATATCATGGAGCATCACGAGTTACAAGCGATATCCTATGACTTCATTAATCACATTCTTATGTATTTGAGCAAACTGTACCATGCATGGAGACCAAAGGAAAATCCATCATTTGTTTTTGTTTCGACCGAGGAGCGAGGAATTCAATGTATACACATGTAGAGGTTAAAATTATCTTATGGACTTCGTCATAAGAACGGATTGCTGAGCACAGAAGCAACGTGTGTGGACAAGCTGACCCACCTGGTCACTGTCGGATCCACTTATAATTTGATCTAGTTGATCTCTAGTGCACCTCCAGCAACACGGACTATATAGCTAGCTGGTATGGAAGAGTGAGAAGAAAAATAATAATACTATATACTCTCTTTTTATTGAGTTGTTTTACGGTACTCCATACTCTTCTACGGTTCCACATGACCTCCTCTCATCTTGTTCTATGTGAAATGGATAGTTGGTCCCTCTCCTTCTTTTTGGTTGCCACGATATATTGTGGTGGCTACATAGCTGGTCACTTGAGATGCCCTTGTTGTAAACTTTGGTTTAAGTCGAAGATGTACAGTTCATTACCATATATGGTGGGATCGGAATGTAATGTCTGTACACTTGATGGCCTGAAAGGCCAATGTTCAGGCACCTGAACTTCTGAAAATCCATTTCTTAACTTATAGTTTGCTAACGATAAATCAAGGACGTGAAGAGTATATAGTTCAAATGTGTGTTTTATTTAATTTTAGTAAAGATAGTTGGCTGACATGGATGCCTGCGCCATAACGTCACACAACGTTTCGAAGCGCTGAGAGTTTGCTTTGATTCAGCAAGGCTACCGACATCTTAAAAGCCATTTATTTCATTAATTATTATATACCACTAGCTAAGGCACTATATATACTTGTTACTAGTTGTGCTCCCCCAAGGGCCCTTCAGTTTATCAGCACCAAGACCAACCAAAAAATAGTGGACACTACTGGAAAACCCCTCATCAGTACCAGATGGTAACCCTTATAGATACCGGTTCTGTAACCGGTACCGAGCAACAGAGACAAAGGGAAAAGAAATTTTCTCTTGTCGGAATAGTAGGCACCAGGAAACACTATGCCTCTAGGGGAACTAGTGAGCCCTCAATCCACTGATACAATGCTTCATGGGCTTCGTGTTTTGCTTCAAGTTAGGCAGGCTGGAAGACTGGAAGCTGGAAGTTCCGTGCGGAAGAAAGCTGGATCTGTTGACTATGACTCTGCAGGAACTGCTGGAATGTCTTGACAGAAAGCATAACGAGCGGAACAACCATGCCTCCTTTGCAGGTAAAGCATGCAACGTATCACTGAGTTGGGAGGAATGCCATGAATTAGGTTATGATCGAGATGTACCTGGGGATGGAAAATAATGAACAGGCTGCACCACTGCAGTACCACATTCTAAGTGGCCACTAAAACTTCCACCAAAGATTAAATATTTTACGGGGAAGTAAATTGATTTAAATAATGGAATATATAATGTAGGCTTGGCAATCACATAATGAAACATTCATCATAGGTTGGTTTGTCAGGTTGGATCTACAGCAACATCAATGTCATTGCCTAATTTTTTCCCCCAGGATCAACTCTATTTCATTTATCGAGCGAACATAAATACATGAATCTGTCCGAACAAGATGGAAAGAAAGAAGGTTGACAACAGACAGACACACGCTACTGCTCTGGTACAGAATGAGGCTCGATCTTATTTTAGATCCAAATTTAATGTGATAAACTTGTTCAATTCACGAATCACGAAAGAATACATACACAAACTTTTTTGAAGGGCAAACTGTGGGGGAGTTCCCCACATCACTTAATTTTGAAATTCAAAATGTAGAAGTATACATGGGGCTGAGATATTTACAGGGAGGGAGAACAAAAGTGAAACAGAAAAGAGAAAAAAACCAAAACTATTCTAGAATGTTAAGCCATTACATAGTTACATGTATTTGATTCTCCTTAATACTATTAATGGAGAATCACTGGCTCCTTTAATCTTTAGATCCAAAGGAGAGAAGGTTATACTACTCGAGGACACATGCAAATACACAAGGCCTGTGTTGTCATTGGACAATAAGAAGCCCTACAGGTGTCAGCGTGAGGCCATATTGCCCAATGTATATATTTGTCAGAATTGAACGAGCATCTATATATCAACTATCGCTCATGCTGAGTTGAACCTTGTTTGAACTCTGTGGGTAATGGTCGATGGTTTTGGAGACGAAACATGCATCACCACCAACTAACAGCAGTAGCAGTGCAGGGAAAATTATACTGGTCGTGTTGCATTATTGCGTGGGAACGTGCAGCAGCGTGTAAAAGTTCTTGGACGTCCATTTGTTTAGCTGCCTCAGTCGCATATGTGACACTTCATATTTTCATGGGCCCAAGAGAAAAAAATAGAAATGAAATATGAACCTGCCAGTAGGCTACCAACCAGTGATCAAGCAGACTAGCTAGTGTACATGCAGGATTGTAAACTGTAGATAGAGAACTAAACAAGAACCAAGTAATAATATACACTACCAGAGAACTCTCTATCCATCCTCCCTAATCGGTCACGGTTGGATTGGCCCAATAATTCTGCGCTCTCATTGGTACCGGGTGGTGGCACCACCCGGTACCTATGAGGCAATATTGGAACCGGGTGGTGTCACCACCCGGTACCAATGAGCCTCGGGGCCTTTGGTACCGGGTGGTGGCACCACCCGGTACCAAAGGGGCCCCCTTTGGTACCGGGTGGTGCCACCACCCGGTACCAAAGGGGCCCTGCGTATAAAGGGGCCTTCTTCCTCCCCCAGCCCGAGCCATGGCTCATTTCTTCATCCTCCATTGAGCTCGGGTTGGGGGAGCTCATGCCCGATTTTTTCATAACTTTTGGAGATTTTGCAAACCAAGTCCGCTAGAAGGTTAGCAACATCATCCTCTCTCTTTTGACGTTAGTATGGTCTATTTCATGCTCTATGTTTTGAGTAATTTGTGTTTTGTGGAATGGATTGAAATAAGAGATTTTAGATTGAATCTTCATTTTTATTATGAATTTGTAATAGAGAATCAATATATAGTTAGTTGTTGCATGTGTGGAGATGATGCACAAATTTTTAGACATTGTTTATATTTTTGGATTATTTGTAGAAACATTAAATGAATTTCATATTTATGCTTATTATGATTTTTAGATATTAGAAATGATATTCATATTTAGGGTTATTAGGATTTTTAGAGATTATAAATGAAATTCATATTTAGGCTTATTACGAAATTTAGAATTACATCTTTTTAGAGGCTTCAAATGACGTTGATATTTAGGGTTATTAGGATTTTTTGAGATTATAAATGATATTCTTATTTAGGGTTATTAGGATGAGATTATAAATGATATTCTTATTTAGTTAGATTTTAAATTCAATTTTACTTCTCATGGTTGTCAATAGAAAATAGAATTTTACTTCTAGTTATTTGAGAATGCATGAGACCTAGGAATAATGGATAGTTTTTTCGTAATATACTAATATGTTATGTCAAAATTAAAAAAAAATCAAGTGTTCTAGAATCAACATGGATACTGCCGCTGGAGGAAGTGGTGATGATGGTAGGGGTAATCATCGTTCCTCTGCTGGCAAGGGGAAAACCACCGTCAACCCTCAACCGAAACCAAAGAAAAAAGGAGCGTTGCATAGAGCAATGGTTCGATATTTGCAAGGGAAGCATGAAGATGATGTTGCGGCAGGCTTAGAACCTCCGTTTGATGGTCGTTATGCTCCACCGCCAGTTGCGGGTCAAACAACTCCACCTCCAGACCCAAAGAATACGCCCAAAGATGCTTAAATACCACCGCCTGTCATAATGTGATCTATGTCTGTATTTTTTTTTCAAATTAATAAGTTTTTCCCAAGCAAGAACAAAACCTACGTACGATTTGTAATTTAATTTCTGCGCGTGTCTTTAGAAATACATCTTTTTGGTGGCATCAAATGATGTTGATGTTTACGGTTATTAAGATTTTTAGAGATTATATATGATATTCTTATTTAGGTTTATTACGAACTTTAGAAA
>QPGU01000036.1:39637-58428 GCA_004135705.1 Alloteropsis semialata | reverse complement strand
AGCACCTCAATGCTCTTGGAGTAAGCTACAGGATCAAGGGTAGCCTATGAACAACAGTTTGAAGCTAAAAACTCAATAAGCAAGGCGTAAAGTTTAAAGCCTATACCTTCTTTCTCGGACTGGAGAACAGTCACCTGGGCTCCCAGTCTGATCAAAGTTTAAAGCCTATACCTTCTTTCTCGGACAGGCTCCCAGTCTGATCACCGACGCTTCAGCAGCAGAGGCACGAGCGTCCAGCAAACGCCATTGCTCTTCAGCTGTCGAGAGCACGCTATAGATCGGGCCCAGGGGCGTCGGGACGGGTCCCATGATCTCTGCGGTTTTCTCTGAGCCATCGAGTTGTGCTGTCGAGTCCAGCTCGGGAGTTTTCTCCTTGACAGGAGGAGAAGCTGTGGGATCGGGATGCCTGAGTTCCCAAACAAACAAATACAGTGAAAACAGTATTTACAAAGAGATGTTCATACATGATCACAGATTGTCAAAGTTCTTACTTGACTGCTGGGAGGATAACCTTAAATCTCTTGGCACCGGGAGTAGGCTTTGGTAATGGTCTGGTCGAACGAATTTCCTGTCGAGAAATCTCCCGATCATGTTTAGCTTTGGTTATTCGATCAAATGCTGCGAATAAACGCCCGAATACGATCATGCTTGGTACCTGGGCGACAGGACGAGGCTGATTGTGGCTGGGCTGCCGATTGGCTGACCCAGGCGATCCAGAGACTTCCGAATCTGGAACTATCCCCTCCACACTGCGAGAACGTTTCCGAGCTCGGGGGATATTTGCCTGGGGGCTGCTCGGGACTTCCTTTTCCAAACCAGGTGATAGTTCGGGTGGTTCGTTGATCGGGGCCCTGGTACCCTGATCAACAGGCTGCTCGCCCTCCTCTTCAATATTGATGGCCCCGCTCTGGGGGGGGGCATCAACAATGGTTGGGGCCTGGTCGGGAGAAAAGAGAAATGTTATATCATTATCATACAAGAAAGAACATTTTTCTGAGTAACAGTTTACCGTTGGAGGGGGGTTCTCAGCGCTATAAGGTACTGGGACGTCTTCCCAAACCGGGAGGCCAGTCCCGAACATCTTGTTCAAGCGTTCGAACACTTCTGACTCTGGGACAACTGCTAGTTAAGAGTCATGAACTCAAATGACCGAACTAACTCGGAAAAACAACTGAACAGAAAAATAAATGCTCACCGTCAGGTTTCATCCTGTTCGGATCATTGACGCCCGTGAATGTCCAGGCGTAGCGGTCATGAGTCATGAGTGGAATAAATCTCCATCTAATGAAGATTTCCGCTACGTGAACTGCCGTCAAACCAGCGTCGCGGAGCTTCAAGATTCGGTCAATGTGCTTTTTCATGTCAGGAGTGAGTCTTGGCACAGCTTTGACCTCATCCTTGAGATTTGGCATCAAGTACTTCCCTTTTGCCAGTGAGGCTTGGGGAAGGGTGATGTAAAACCAGTGACGTTCATATCCTTTCCAGCTATCTTTGACTGGAAAGGGGATGTAAATCTCCCGATTTCTCAAGGAGAAACTGATGGACCCGAGCATCATCTGATTCTTATAGTACGAAGGGGTGTAAAAAATACCTCCACAGCAGTAGTGAGGGCTTAATTCCTAACCAGGCTTCGCACAAAAAGGCAAAGACGCTAAGCATCGTCAAAGCGCCGGGCTTAAGGTGTACAAGTTCTATTTGGTAATGCTCACAGACGCTGTGGAGGAACTCAGACGGAAAAACCCCGAATCCGCAATAAAAGAACTCCAAGAACACCACCATCTCGAGAGTGTCGGGGGTCGGAAACATCTGACCTTTGGCATGTCGTCGAGGGAAGAGTTCGGTGCTTGGGAGTAATCCAAGATCCTCCAGCTTCTGCAGGTGTTTCACCGTCGTGGTGGATTTCTTCCAGTACTCATCTGCAGTGGGGATCGTGGTCCCACTGCGGAGTTCGCGTCCGGTCGCGGCATTGCTCTGGTTCTCAGTGGACTCGGTGCCGGAAGATGACTGGTGCGTGGATGCCATGGCGGCTGGAGACTAGCAAGGTTGGAGGGGCAGATGAACAGTAGTTGAGAATGGCGAATGTGGGTGTGAACCAGGAAGACGAAGTCCTAAATAGGTCTCAAGCGGCCGCGCTTGGGGGCTTTATGGTTTTGCAGGACAGCACGAGCCCCGAAAAACCTGCCCTTGAGCCGCGCAATCCGCAGTGACTGTTGGGTCAAAAAGATTCTTTCCTTTTTCTG
This sequence comes from Alloteropsis semialata, assembly GCA_004135705.1. NCBI lineage: Eukaryota > Viridiplantae > Streptophyta > Magnoliopsida > Poales > Poaceae > Alloteropsis > Alloteropsis semialata. Next base: position 56,188 of record QPGU01000036.1, on the reverse strand, counting down.
CGGCATGCGTCGTTTCGAAAACTGTGCAGGTCAGATTCAATGCATTTAGAATTGTTGGCTTACAAGGGAAGCAATCAGTTTTAAATGACCGAGCACTTGGTGTGAAGCGAGGAAATTCCCCGATCACGTTTGATTAGGGTCAAATTTCCCGAACGCACTAAGGATCGTCAGTTTGTTCGGGAGAAAATATTTATTCGGGAATTTTGTTTCTGGATGAACAGTTTTGTGAACAGATTGACACAGATAAATTTCCAAAGCACAAGGAATTCAATATGCATCCATCAAGTGAAATTTCTTCATTAACTTCAAAAGAGGGAACATTTCACAGTGGATTGATAGCTATCCTAAAATCAAAATACTAAAGCACCCTGATCTTGGGTTGATGAATATCAACTGCTGATCAGGGCGATGGCGTAGTCTCCGGTGGATCATCATCTATCGCGTTCTCCTCCTCGGAGTCGCTGACGAGATCCACAAGCGCTCCGTCTCCAGGAATCCCAATCAGATCGCGGTTCAAGGAGACGAAGAGGCGCCGGGCGAATTCCTCGTCGCCGCTGGTGTCCACCGGAGCAGAAGACGAAGATGCGCCTGCGTCCGCCGCTTCTGGCTTCAGCCGGATCCCGCTCCCTCTTTGCTTTGGCTCGTCGTCGGAGGAGAGGGAGATAGGGGACGCCGGAGCCGGGGAGGAAGGCGCAGGGCGTTTCCCGGCGGCAATGCTCGAAGGAGCAGCCTCGGGAGATGGCGGCGCTACCACCGGAGCCTCTTCCTCGGGAGGATCGACCTCGACTCCCTCATCCCCGTGCCAGGGGAGAGCTGGGAGCGGAGCCTGAGGAGGAGGGGTGGGTGATGTCGTCGCCGGCGAATCCTCCGGCTTGTCGGGCGGCTGTTCGCCGGAGCTGCGAGGGGAGTCTCCGAAGAGGAGACGAGGAATCTTGAATCTACTGCTAAGCTTTTTCTTTCCCATGGCGAGAGGAGGGAGAAGGTTTAGAATGGAAAGTTCAAGTACGGATCAATCCAGGAGATCTGATATTTAAAGACCCAGAGATGCAACGCTTCGCGCGGGATTCGAGGAGTCGGAGCAGAGCCGTACTGCGTGCACTGCTAAAGTTCCGGGAGACGTGCGGAGTGGGTTTTAAATGCACTGGGCAGCAGTTACATCACTCCTGGGGCGTTTCGTTTTCCAAAGACGGAACAGTTCTTTTATATTATTATGGCTGATTTTTTTTTTCTTTGACCTTATCATTCAGATGCAGGTTTCCACATTCAAGAGTTCGGGAACTTTTCTGGCTCTCATGATTGACGAGGTATTTGCATATCCAGAAATCACCCGAAGAGCAAAAAGACCCGAAGACTATTGAACGATCAACCTTTTCTGAACAAGATAAGCTCGGGGGCTACTGTTGAGGCCATAATACCAGGGTACCCGACCACGAGGATTGCCGACTACCGACTCCAAGACGACCAAGACTCCGAACAAGACACGACGACCAGATCGCAGAAGGAAAGCCCGAAGATAGTTAGAGTCCTACTAGGTTTAGGTCTGTTTTGTCTTGTAAGGCACGTCTCCCTGGATATAAAAGCGGGGGTCCTGTCCGTGGAGGGTATTCGAAGATTCACACATCCAAGTTCATTGATCCACAAGTCCACCCGAGGGTACTTGTTACGCATTGTAATCTGTACTCGACGAAATAATACAAGCAGCAACTGGACGTAGGGTTATTACTCGATCTCGAGGGCCCGAACCAGTATAAAAATCCCGTGTCTTTCTGTTCATCACCGTGATCAATCTTCGCATAAAGCGGGGTGTCTGCCGGACAAATATCTGACGAGTACAACCTCGACATGTACGTTCGATGTATCTTCATTTGTTAGACCAAGTTGTTCCCTTTAGTCATAAATTGATATGGAAACTAAAAATTCCTCTTAAGATAAAGATTTTCTTGTGGTTCCTCCAAAGAGGAGTGATCCTTACAAAGGACAATCTAGCGAGGAAAAACTGGAGGAGAAGCCAAACATGTTGTTTTTGTAATATGAACGAAACAATCCAGCATCTCTTTTTCGAGTGCCATCATGCGAAGGAAATCTGGCGCTTGATTTTTTTGGCTACTGGCCTGTCTCCACCTAGATCTAGCTACCATATGCTAGGTAGTTGGTTAGCTGATCAAGATAGTAAAAAAAATAATATATTGGTGGGGATATCAGCAATTTGTTGGGCTATTTGGAGATGTCGCAATGATATTGTTTTTAACAAAACCAGGTACTCCTCATTTTTGCAGGCCATTTTCAGGGGAACATACTGGCTGCGATTTTGGTCGCTACTACAGCAGGATGAGACGACAAAAGAATTGTTCTTGAAGGCGAGCTCTTCTTTGGAGACCATTGCCTTGGAGCGGGTCAACTTAGGATGGAAAAATAATTTTAGGCTGGCTTAGATTAAACTCTTTTGTTCCTTCATGTCTCACTAGCGGTGATTGCTGAACTCTGTAATAATTTTGGGCCGTATACGTCTCGTAGAGGTCGGATGTTTATCCATTTTCTAAAAAAATGATTTTCGTACAATGGTTAGTTTAACTCAAAATTTATATGCTGATTAAGAAACATGAGCCTATAATAGGAGTTCATCAATGCCAACACATGTGCACTGGGAATGGCGTTAGTTACACCAACCAGCTAATAATAGCACTGACCTAATTAACATGATTAAATCAAATGTCACAATTTGATAACTTATTCTAGATGTCCTAACTATGTATTCTGATCAGAAGATATAAGCAACCTGCACCCAATACTTATTCGATAAGGGATCGCTGGTGAAGACAACAAGTAATAATGAAATGCTGCTAAAGACCTTGACATAATCATACTTGGCACTAAAGCATATATTCCCTCCTCTAAATCTGGTATCAACAATAGCCCATATAGGCAAAAACAAGGCTTTAAGGTGAGAAAGCCCATAAATTGAAGAAAATATTCTTTCTGAACAGGATGCATGTTTGATATACAGTGAAGTGGACATCGACAGCCGAGGAAGTAGAATATATAGCTTCACAAACAATGCCAATATATTATATATATATATATATACATATACATATATATATATATATATATATATATATATATATATATATATATATATATATATATATATATATATATATATATATATATATATATAGATTTACATATTGGTAGTAATCGATCTACGTACGTCCTCTGCTCAAAATTTTACATTATAGTTTTCACATGGCACTGTCTCCATTGTGTAACTCTATTACTTTTTTTTTGAGACCAGTGTAACTCTATTACTTTTGGTTACATGAATATTCAAGTTAATAATGGACAATAAAAATATACTACAGTATGAAAGCAGTTTTCTGAGTGGCCAATCTAATTAAATAATCTGTATACTATACATATATTGGCATCAATGTAGAGTTTTGACTGCGGAACCTTCTTCCAAAATTATCATATATAAAAGTATACTATGGTGGAGTGCTGCCATTGGTGATTGTATAGAGCTGGACAGTTAATGATGATAAATTTTCAGAGTTAGCACAAAATGAATCGCACAGCCAAAGCTTAATCTACACTAACTAAACAGACCATCACAAGCAGCTTCTTTTAGCATGTGTTTGCTTTGAAAGCAAGTAGTGTGGGTTGGCTCCGACCCAGTTTACTGGGTTGGCTCTGAACCAGTTTACTGGGTTGGAATGAACCCATCTCGTATTTGATTGAGAGGTTGGATCCGTTCCAATTTTTTATTTGGTTGAAGGAGTTAAGAGAGTTGGGTTGGATATCATTCTAACACCGTCAACAAGAATTATATATATGACCCATATGTCATTAATAGGGCTCACCTATCATCCACTCGTCCTCTTATTTTTCCCCTTTTCTGTTTCGTCCTTATATTCTTGCTCACAGAAGAGCAATAATCTCAGCCAGGCTCGGGCCATGGCTACCCGCGGCGAGCTCGGCCACCGTCGGCCCGCCCTTCGCATTCCGCGGCGGGCTTGGCCACCGCCGTTCCAACCCGGGCCTCCCGCGGCGAGGTCGACCGCCGCCAGCCCAGTCCTAGCTTGCCGCGTCGAGTGCAGCCAGTGGCAGCCAAGCCTTTGCCTCTTGCAGCGAGCTAGATCGGCCATGGAGTGTCAGCGCCGGATATTAGAAATATGTTCCTGCGTGTATCATGTATCTATTGTAACAACTGAAGCAAGCCTCGGCCGAGAGATCTTAGAAGTAGTTGCGTAGTTAGAGTATATCTGATAATTCTGTTGTAAAGATGTTCTCTCGGCCGACTCCTTGGTTTTTACGACTGTTGTAATCTCTGCGCTATTTTGTGCACCTATATTAACACGCAGGGCGTGCCTCCAATGAGGTAACACGCTTTATCCTACTGCCCTCTGATTTTCATATGGTAATCAGAGCAAAACCAATCTAATCCACCATCATGTCGTCGAGTTCTTCTTCCTCTTTGTCAAGCCCCCTCACTCCACCGTCAGATAAGCTGAACAAAGGGAATCATGCTCTCTGAAGGCTCAGGTGCGTGCCACCATGCGTGATGCGCATTAATTTGGAAGGGCATCTCATTGAGGAAATCAAAGCCCCGGTGATGGAGATCGTCGAAAAGGACGGCAAGAAGGATGTTGTATAATCCAAGCTCGGTCGTTGTTGCATGGCTTAGAGGAAATAATGGAGCTCATTCTTAGCCTGTTTGAGCGCGTCGTTGTACTGACCGTTGGCATGAGTTCATGCAGCGGGTTTTCTGTTGGAGTCATAGGAGTAGTGGTGGCGATGGCCAAGTCTCTGGTCGTGGGATGGCGCGACTATTGTGGAGGCGGGAAGATCGCAGCGTCGTGGCCTTGTTTAGCCACTCGTTTTTTCAGTTTGTTTGCTTGTAATTCGTATCTACATATTCAGCAATAGAGTCCAGAAAACGCCGGTTCGTTCGGCACCAAAAGACTCAGTCTTCCACTGCGTTCGCGTGTGTTGTGTGTTCCAGGTGCTCAAGGGGTGCTGTTCATCTTCTCCGGCGACGGGCGCCGGGATTTGAAGGCAACAAGTGGTACCAGAGCAGTTACGACCCGGGGACGCGATGGCTTCGCTGCCCAACCTCGGCGGGAGGTCGAGGACGCCGGTGGGAAACCGGCGGGAGTCGCCGTCGCCGCCGCGGCGCAGGCCGCGCTCGCGGTATCGCGACGGCACGGTCGTCATCGAGCGCACGGTGGAGCGCCGCGTCAAGGACGTCGGGAGCGCCAAGTGGCCGACGCTCACCAAGACGAAATACGGCGCGTGGTCAGCGATGATGCGCGTCATGCTCAAGGCACGCGGTCTCTGGGACGCCGTGAACCTCGGCGATCCCAACGAGGATGAAGATCAGATGGCATTGGAGGCCATCTGCAAGGCGGTGCCCGAGGAGATGATGGAGGTCATGGCGAACAAGTCCAGCGCGCGGGCGGCTTGGGAAGACCTCAAGACGGCGAACCTCGGCGTCGAGAGGGTGCGCATGGCGAAGGCGCACACGCTCCGCAAGGAATTCGACTCTCTGTCCTTCAAGGATGGGGAATCGATCGACGACTTCTCCGTGCGCATCAACAAGATAGTTCAGCAGCTGCGCACCCTCGGCGACGACATCGAGGAACCGGCGGTGGTGCGCAAGTTCTTGCAGGCGCTGCCCAAGCAGTTCCACCAGATCGCCATGGCGATCGAGACTCTCCTGGAGCTGGGGGAGGTGCCGATCGAGGAGCTGGTCGGGCGCCTCAAGGCCGCGGAGGAGAGGTACGGGCTCACGGGCGGCGGCGCCGGCATCGCGCAGCTGAACCTCACGGAGGACGAGCTCGTGGCGCGGGTGTCCAAGCGTCTGCATCTCAACGCCGACAAGGGGTCGGGGAGCTCGAGCAGTTCGTCAGGAGGCCAGCAGCGGGGGCGCGGCGGCGGCGTGACAAGGCTGGCCGTGGTGGCCGGCAGAAGGGAGGCGACGGCGGCTCGAGGGAGAAGAAGGGCGACGGCGGCGCACGCAGCGGCAACCGCGACGTCGCGCGCGACGAGTGCCGGTACTGCGGCAACCGGGGTCATTGGGCCAAGGAGTGCCCAAAGCGTCGTCGTGATGCTCAGGCCCACGCGGCCCAAGTCGAGGAGGACCAGGAGGCCCATACACTCCTGGTGGCGACGGCCCTGGAGAGGTCAACGCCAACTCGTCCCCAACCCGACCGGCGTCGGAGGCCGTCTACCTCGACGAGCCGGAGCTCTTCGTCCAGCTTGGGGAAAGGAGTGATGGCTCCACGCGGTGGATCCTCGACACGGGCGCCACCAATCATATGACTGGTGCCCGGTCGGCCTTTGCGGAGCTCGACACCGGCGTCCATGGCTCCGTGCGCTTCGGCGACGGATCGACGGTGGGGATCGAGGGGCGCGGCACCATCCTCTTCAAGTGCAAGACCGGCGAGCACCAAAGGCTGGAGGGCGTCTACCACATCCCCAGGCTGACGGCAAACATCATCAGCCTGGGCCAATTGGAGGAGGAACGATTCAAGATCGTGATGGAGAACGGCGCCCTCAAGCTCTGGGATCCGCGGCGACGGCTTGTGGCGGTGGTGCGACGCGGGCTGAGTCGGCTCTACGTCCTCAACGCCAACGTCGACAAGCCAGTGTGCCTGGCTGCACACGCGGAGGAGACGGCGTGGCAGTGGCATGCCAGGTACGGCCACCTCGGCTTCCAGGGTCTCCAGCGACTGTCGAAGGGGTAGATAGTGTGCGGGATGCCGCGGATCGAGCAGGTCGATCAAGTCTGCGACGGGTGTCTCGTCGGCAAGCGGCGGCGGCGCCCGTTCCCGGCGGCAAGCAAGTACCGGGCGGCGCGGTAGCTGGAGCTGGTCCACGCCGATTTGTGTGGGCCGGTCACGCCGCCGACGCCGGGCGGCAAGAAGATGTTCCTGCTCATTGTCGATGACATGAGCAGGTACATGTGGCTGGTACTCCTGGCCACGAAGGATGAGGCGGCTGCGGCAATCATTCGTCTTCAAGCTCGGGCGGAAGCAGAAGTCGGGCGCAAGTTGGGGACGCTGCGCACCGACCGCGGCGGCGAGTTCACGGCGCGGGAGTTCGGCGACTACTGCGCCAGGCAGGGGATCCAGCGCCACCTCACCGCGCCGTACACCCCGTAGCACAACGGCGTGGTTGAACGGAGGAACCAAACCGTGCTGGGGATGGCGCGGTGCATGCTCAAGTCGATGGGCGTTCCAGGGTGCTTCTGGGGAGAAGCCGTGACAATGGCGGTGTTCGTGCTGAATCGAGCGCCGACGAGAGCTCTGGAGGACAAGACACCATATGAAGCCTGGTATGGTCACAAGCCCGCCGTTCATTTCTTTCGCACTTTGGCTGTGTTGCACATGTCAAGACCACTGGAGGGCATCTGCGGAAGCTGGATGATCGGAGCAAGCCGATGGTGATGATCGGGTACGAGCCGGGCACGAAGGCCTACCGGCTCTACGATCCAGCCACTGATCGGGTCCATGTGTCCCGAGATGTGGTGTTCGAGGAAGGGCACGCGTGGAACTGGGAGCAGGGCGGCGCGGAGACGAACACCTACGGCGACGGCGATGACCCGTTCATCGTGGAGTACATCTACACGACGGGCGGCATGGGCACGGCGGGCGCACCCAGAATGCCGTCGACACCGCGCGGTCCGTCACCTGGACCTGCTGTGCCCCGGAGTACAACGCCGGGCACGTCCAGCGGCGCGTGCACGCCAGTACAGCCAGAGCAGGGCGGCGAACCTGAACCGGCTGTGCCTAAAGTGGAGTTCGCATCTCCACCAAGCGGAAGCCTCGACCTCGATGCAGATCAAGATGAAGACGCACCCCTGTGTTTCTGGACGATGGACAACATCCTGAGCAGAGGGGCGGCTCTGCTGGGCGAATCTGAACCAGTGGCGGTCGAAGGAGTGCTGATGGTGGCCGTGGGCGACGGGGAGCCGGCCACATTCGAGGATGCACGACGCGAGCAGAGCTGGATCAAGGCCATGGAGGAGGAGATGGCCTCCATCGAGCAGAACAACACTTGGTCACTGGTGAGTCTCCCTCGAGGTCATAAGCCAATTGGTTTGAAATGGGTGTTCAAGCTAAAGCGTGATGAAGCTGGGAACATTGTGAAGCACAAGGCTCGTCTTGTTGCAAAGGGGTATGTGCAGCAGCAGGGAGTGGATTTTGATGAGGTGTTCGCTCCAGTCGCTAGGATGGAGTCAATTCGTATGTTGCTAGCAGTTGCAGCTCAAGAGGGGTGGTTTGTGCATCACATGGATTTCAAATCCGCATTTCTGAATGGGGACCTCAAGAAGGAAGTATATGTTCAGCAGCCACCGGGTTTCGTTGCTGCTGGACATGAAGGCAAGGTGCTGAGATTGAGGAAGGCGCTGTATGGGCTACGACAAGCACCGCGGGCATGGAATGTGAAGCTTGATGGCAGCCTGCAGGACATGGGGTTCACAAGGTGCATCAGTGAGCATGGCATGTACACCAGGGGTACTGGAGAAGCACGAGTGGTGGTAGGGGTCTATGTGGATGATCTTATAATCACAGGTGCAAGCTCAGTGGTTGTCGGATGTTTGGACCCGGCAGTCCACACAGGGTAGCCTACGTGGTTGATTTGTTGAGGGACAGATCGAGGATCAGAAGTCGATGGTAACACAAGACGCAAGGATTGAACAGGTTCGGGCCGTCGAGATGACGTAACACCCTACGTCCTGTGTTGGCGGCGATTGTATTGCTGTGTATGAAGTTCCTGAAGGATCTCCGTAGTTGGGTTCTGTCCTAGGGTTGTAGAGGTTGTAGTTTTCGTGCTCTGGAGGGGGGTCTCAGGGCGCCTTATATAGTCCGGCTGCCTTGAGTTACAAGTCGGCCAGAGATCGTAACCTACCCGAATTACAAGGATTTGATCCCATAACGATTACAGATATCTTTCCCTACAATTCCGGCTAGTCTATCTTGATCTCCGATCTTCTTGCGGGATACGCCGTGTGCTTTCCTTGCCGCGCGCACGTCGTCGCGCCCATCCGGTTCGCCCGACTGGTGGGCCTTCCGACTGGTGGGCCACCTAGTCCGACAAACCGATCCAGATGTACTCGGATTGGGCCGCCCCTTGCTGGTTGGGCCAATCCGCCTTCTGGGTACCCCTGGGGGTCTACCCCCGACAAGCCCCCGAGTAGTACGTGGTTGAGGGACAAGTCGGCGAGGTCGTGCTGTTCGATGAGCGTCGAGCCTGCTGCAGTTGGAAGCGAAACCGCGTGATACTGGAGAGAAAAAGAGCTGTCTACCAACGGATGCGCCGCGAGGTGCGTCCGTTGGCCGTAGCCCCCGAGCCTTGAAGCGATTCCGAAGGAATCGGTCCAAGGGTTAGTAGCCTTCTTCTGAGGTCGTCAGACAATCAACGGATGCGCCGCGAGGTGCGTCCGTTGGCCGTAGCCCCCGAGCCTTGAAGCGATTCCGAAGGAATCGGTCCAAGGGTTAGTCAAGGAGCACCTGGCTAAATCATCCGACGTTAATTTCGGCGTCCAGCCCCCGAGCGTGAGGGCCGGCGGAGTCCTGTGAGACACGCCGAGTGGTCGTCCCGGCGCCAGCCCCCGAGCGTGAGGGCTGAGCACGCCGAGTAGTCGCCCCGGCGCCAGCCCCCGAGCGTGAGGGCTGAGCACGCCGAGCAGTCGCCGGCGCCAGCCCCCGAGCGTGAGGGCTGAGCACGCCGAGTGGTTGTCCCGGCGCCAGCCCCCGAGCGTGAGGGCTGAGCACGCCGAGTCGTCCCGGCGCCAGCCCCCGAGCGTGAGGGCTGAGCACGCCGAGTGGTCGTCCCGGCGCCAGCCCCCGAGCGTGAGGGCGGAGCACGCCGAGTGGTCGTCCCGGCGCCAGCCCCCGAGCGTGAGGGCCGAGCACGCCGAGTGGTCGTCCCGGCGCCAGCCCCCGAGCGTGAGGGCCGAGCACGCCGAGTGGTCGTCCCGGCGCCAGCCCCCGAGCGTGAGGGCCGAGCACGCCGAGTGGTCGTCCCGGCGCCAGCCCCCGAGCGTGAGGGCTGAGCACGCCGAGTAGTCTTCGTCTTCCTCGTCATGCGGTAGCGCCAGCCCAGTACTCAAAAGCACTCAGCTAGCGACCGTCGTGGAGTGTAGCGCCAGCCCGAGTGCTACAAAGCACTCGGCTAGCGACCGTCGTGGAGTGTAGCGCCAGCCCGAGTGCTACAAAGCACTCGACCGTCGTGGAGTGTAGTACCAGCCCAAGTACTGATCGGCGCGAGTACTCAGCTGGCGGCGATGCCGGAGTGGTCCAGCCCCCGAGCGTAACAGGCAAGCTCGGGATCCAAACCTGTGCCCTGCAATGAAGATATGAAGGATAGGTAGTATATGGTGTAGCAAACACTAATTCTGAAGAAAAACATTCGGCGCTGTATGTAATAGAATTTCTACTTCCAACTCTTTAAGTCTATTAATTTCCTCGGGTAGTTATCCTGTTACGTTTATGCACCTGATCCCCGATAGCCGTAGTCCGTAGCGCAGGGAGCTGGGCCGCATGCACGCGTAGGAGCGTAGGCGTACGGAAGAGTCGAGGTTTCACGGATTAAGGCGTGTGCTTCCCAAGTACTTTAGCGACTTGTACAAGAGTGGAAAAAGAAATAAACGATGGAGAAAAATGCAATATACGTCCGTTGGGTGTAGCCCGACTGCTCGTGTAGCGCTCGGGCTGTATAAGCAGTCGGGAACAAACCAAGGGTAGTCGGCGATGATCATGGAGACATGTATGTGGAGATACGCGGTGACCGAAAAATATTGTGAAAGTATTAGATTATGACTTAGCTTGATTCGTGATCGAGTTGGAGGATCATCGCGTCGTTCCTGTGTGTCATCGTCATCGTGGCCGAACCATTGAGGTTGTGATTGCCATGTCGGCGCAACAGTATAGATCAGCATGCAACAGCCTCCTGGGGTCCGTGTCGTATCGTAGTGGAGCTCCAAGAAAATTGCCATCTCGAATTTGCAAAACCAATCTGCGGTAGTCTGCTTCGTCCTGCGTGCTTGCGTGACACCGCCTGGACGGTTCCTCTCACGGGCGCCTTGGGCATGCAGTTCGATCTGCAAACAATAATGACTCCAACAAGCCGATCCATGCAATTAGAACTCATAAGTGAAATTGACTGAATAAACTAAAGAACAAAGTTGGAGATATGCTCGGGAGGAAAGGAGCATGGAAACTTCCTGGTAGCCTGCCGCTCTTGCACGCAGCTGCACTGCGTTAATGGATCAACTCGCGTCCACCTTAATCCGTGTGCTGCTGCAGCAATCTGCTTTTGTCTTCCGCGGTGGTCGCACCAGTCGGCCGGTCCACAACCCGTGGCGGAGCTTTTACGGATCGGTTCGGGGAAGCCGAGCAGACATGGAGATCAATTCGAGGTCGCCGAGTCCTTTTCTCCTGGCGCCACATGGTGAATCTTTTGGACATCAATACGGAGAGCATAGCTGCACCCAAACTCGCCACCGGGAGCGGTGGCCGCGATAGATTGATCCCGTCGGACGGGATTCCTTGGAGCGCCGAAGATACGCCGTGTTTCGTAGATGGATCTGCCATCGAGCTTGCAGATTGATCTCGTCGATCAACCCCTACCTGGCGCGCCAACTGTCGGATGTTTGGACCCGGCAGTCCACACAGGGTAGCCTACGTGGTTGATTTGTTGAGGGACAGATCGAGGATCAGAAGTCGATGGTAACACAAGACGCAAGGATTGAACAGGTTCGGGCCGTCGAGATGACGTAACACCCTACGTCCTGTGTTGGCGGCGATTGTATTGCTGTGTATGAAGTTCCTGAAGGATCTCCGTAGTTGGGTTCTGTCCTAGGGTTGTAGAGGTTGTAGTTTTTCCTGCTCTGGAGGGGGGTCTCAGGGCGCCTTATATAGTCCGGCTGCCTTGAGTTACAAGTCGGCCAGAGATCGTAACCTACCCGGAATACAAGGATTTGATCCCATAACGATTACAGATATCTTTCCCTACAATTCCGGCTAGTCTATCTTGATCTCCGATCTTCTTGCGGGATACGCCGTGTGCTTTCCTTGCCGCGCGCACGTCGTCGCGCCCATCCGGTTCGCCCGACTGGTGGGCCTTCCGACTGGTGGGCCACCTAGTCCGACAAACCGATCCAGATGTACTCGGATTGGGCCGCCCCTTGCTGGTTGGGCCAATCCGCCTTCTGGGTACCCCTGGGGGTCTACCCCCGACAGTGGTGATAGAGGCTTTCAAGGAGCAGATGAGGCAAGCTTTTCGTATGAGTGATCTTGGTCTTCTCTCATTTTACTTGGGGATTGAAGTGAAGCAAGGGAAGAATTTCAGCTCCAAGCTGCATATGCTAAGAAGCTCCTAGAGAAGGCAGGGATGGAGAGCTGTAATTCCTGCAGCACGCCAATGGAAGTTCGACTACAGCTCTCTACCAGAGGCACAACTGAAGAAGTTGATGCTAAGATGTATCGAAGCCTGGTGGGCAGTCTGAGGTATTTGGTTCACACAAGGCCAGACATCACTTTTGCAGTGGGATATGTTAGCAGGTTCATGGAGAAGCCCAGGCAGGAGCATCTTGTTGCTGTCAAGCATTTGCTGCGTTACATTGCAGGAACATTGGATTATGGCCTTGTATATCCAAAGTTCACAAAGGGCACTAACAGGATTGTAGGGTATTCTGATAGTGACTATGGGGGAGATGTTGATGAAAGAAAGAGCACTACTGGGGTGATCTTCTTCCTGGGGCAGATGGTGATCTCGTGGCTGTCTCAGAAACAGAAACAATAGCTCTTTCAACTTGTGAAGCTGAGTACATAGCAGGGGCGGCAGCAGCATGCCAGGCTGTGTGGCTCAACAGATTGCTGGATGACATTGCAGGAGCCAATGCCCAGCAACCCATTTTGAAGATGGATAATCAATCAGCAATAGCTTTGAGCAAGAATCCAGTGCTGCATGACAGGAGTAAGCATATCGACACCAAATTCCATTTCATTCGTGAATGTGTGGAAGATGGAAGAATTTGCCTGGAATATGTGAGCACTCAGGAGCAGCTAGCTAACATTCTGACGAAGTCATTGGGGCGAGCAAGGTTCTGTGAGCTTCGTGACAAGATCGGCGTCGTCAGGTTGAGGTAAAGACCGAGCATGTCTTAGGGGGAGATTGTTGTATAATCCAAGCTCGATCGTTGTTGCATGGCTTAGAGGAAATAATGGAGCTCATTCTTAGCCTGTTTGAGCGCGTCGTTGTACTGACCGTTGGCATGAGTTCATGCAGCGGGTTTTCTGTTGGAGTCATAGGAGTAGTGGTGGCGATGGCCAAGTCTCTGGTCGTGGGATGGCGCGACTATTGTGGAGGCGGGAAGATCGCAGCGTCGTGGCCTTGTTTAGCCACTCGTTTTTTCAGTTTGTTTGCTTGTAATTCGTATCTACATATTCAGCAATAGAGTCCAGAAAACACCGGTTCGTTCGGCACCAAAAGACTCAGTCTTCCACTGCGTTCACGTGTGTTGTGTGTTCCAGGTGCTCAAGGGGTGCTGTTCATCTTCTCCGGCGACGGGCGCCGGGATTTGAAGGCAACAAAGGAGTCCAACCCGGCGTTTGAAGAATGGGAAGCGAGGGACCAACAGGTCCTGGGCTACATCCTCTCATCACTGAGTAGAGATTTTCTGCTCAATGTGCTGCAGTCCAAGACGGCTGCTGATGCATGGCGCTCCATCGAGGCCATGTTTGCCACGCAAAGTCGCGCACGGGTGGTGAATCTTCGCATCGCCCTTTCCAACACCAAGAAAGGTGGGATGACTGTCGCCGAATTCTACGCGAAGATGAGTTGCTTCGGCGATGATATGGCAGCAGCAGGACGGTCACTCGCAGATGAAGAGATGGTCGAGCATATTATCACAAGCTTGGATGAAGAAGTCATGCCCTTGGTTTCTGCTCTCGTGGCGAGAACAGAACCAATCTCCATGGAGGAATTGTACTCACAGCTGCTGAGTTTTGAGACCAAGCTTGATCTCATTCATGGCGGTGAAAGGCAACAAGGGACTGCCAACATCGCTGGAAGGGGCGGCCATTGGAGGACAACGTGGTCGTGGAGGTTTTGGCCACGGTGCTCCTCGCGGCCGTGGCGCTGGTGGTCCTGGTGGAAACACTAGTGCGCGCCAAGGGAGCCAGGGAGGCCAAGACGGCTACAACAAACGCACCAACAACAACAAACCCGAGCGGTGCCAGGTCTGTTACAAGAAAGGTCATTCTGCAGTTGCTTGTTGGCACAGGTTCGATGAAGACTACATTCCAGATGAGAAGCTTGTTGCTGCTGCCTCCAGCTCCTACAAGATCGGCACCAACTGGTACAATGACACCGGCGCCACCGATCATATGACTGGAGAGCTGGAGAAACTCTCTGCAAGAGAGAAGTACAATGGAGGCGATCAGATTCACACCGCCAGCAGGTATGCAAATTAGTCACATTGGTCAATTTACTGTTAATACTCCCAGTTGTATGAAATAACGAGATCCCCTGCATCCTGAGAAAAGAGAAAAAGGGCGTTGGAACTTACATCCTGCTAGCTACACTCTAAGCAAGGAGGAGAAGACCAGCATGTTTGATTGCTTGAACAGTATTAAAGTCCCGTCCGGCTACTCATCGAATGTAAAAAGTCTAATAAATATGAAAGAGAAGAAATTCGTACACCTCAAGTCTCATGACTGCCATGTGCTGCTCACACAATTGCTTCCGGTGGCGCTGAGGGGAATTCTACCCGTTAATGTCCGAACAACTATTGTGAAGCTATGCGCCTTCCTCAATGCAATCGACCAGAAGGCAATCGATCCCAGTAATCTAGCAAAGCTGCAGGATGATGTGGCCCAAAGCCTTGTCAGCCTTGAGATGATATTTTCTCCGTCTTTCTTTAATATTATGACGCATCTCCTTGTCCATGTTGTCAAAGAGATTGGCATTCTTGGTCCTGTATTCCTAGACAATATGTATCCTTTTGAGAGGCCCATTGGTATTCTAAAGAAATATGTTCGTAACCGTTCTCTTTCAGAAGGATGCATCACCAAGGGATATAGAACAAAGGAGGTCGTTGAATTCTGTGTTGACTATATCCCCGAACTGAAACCGATTGGGCTACCTGAGTCATGCCATGAGGGGAGACTACTTGGAAAGGGCACGTTAGGAAGGAAACAAACAAGGTGTAGCGACTATGATTTATTCATGAAAGCCCATTACACTGTATTGCAGTCATCAACCATGGTGGCTCCTTACATCGAAGGAGCACAAGACTATAATATGCTACCAAAATCCAAGAAAGTTTGACAAGTGGATTACACGCCATCACATAGAAACTTTCGCTGGTTGCGACAAAAGCTTATGGGTAACGAGACAATACATACACAGCTGGCGTATTTGGCAAAGGGACCATCATCCTCATTCTTGACGTTCCAAGGCTATGACATAAATGGGTATACATTTTACACGAGAGCCCAAGACGACAAAAGCACCAACCAAAATAGTGGTGTCTGCATAGATGCCTATGACAACAAAGGGAACAGGGACTCATATTATGGCTAGGTAGAGGAGATCTGGGAACTAGATTATAGACCTTTGAAAATACCTCTTTTTCGGTGCAAATGGGTGAAACTTACAAGTGGAGGTGTTAATATAGACCGCTACGGCATGACAACTGTGGACCTCAATAAAATTGGGTATGTAAACGAACCATTCGTGCTCGCCAAGGATGTGCACCAAGTGTTTTATGTGAAGGACGTGTCTACCAAACCCAAGACGGGGACTCTGCAAACAAACAACTCTAAACTTAATCCAAAACGACACATTGTTCTCACGGGAAAAAGAAAAATCGTGGGTGTCAAGGACGTCACCGATGAAGATGAATATAATAGGTGTGACGAGGTGTCTCCGTTCAGTGTGGAGGTTGACACAAGCATCCTATTGGCCAATAAAGATGCTCCTTACGCTCGCAACGATCATAACGAAGGCACTCTTGTAAAGAAAATATTTATTGCTGTTCAAGCATAATGTTGTACTCATGTTGAAGCATGATGCTATGTAATTCTAATTATGATGAACTATTATGGTATGTAATGTAGTACTTATGTTGAAGCATGATGCTATGTAATTCAAATTATATTGAAGCGTTAGTTGATGTATACTTTGTTATTTCATGTAAAGGAAATTCATAGATTATTATAAGAAAATAGTATACCAAAGATAAATAGAAAAAATAATTTAGGAACAGGGAAGGCGGGAAAGGGAATTGGGACCCCTTTGGTACCGGGTGATTACACCACCCGGTACCTAAGGGTTGTGAATTGGCACCTGAATTGGTGCCCTCACACACTTTAGTCATCACCCGGTACCAAAGGGTGGGGCATATAAAGGGTCGGGCGCCCCCGCCCTTCTTCGTCTTCCTGATCTGAACTCAGCCACACCCACCCCGCTCCCTATCCCTCGTCGCCGTCGCCGCCCCACACCATCGCCGTCGCCGTCCCGCGCCCGCGTCGTCGCCCG
>QPGU01000036.1:0-39056 GCA_004135705.1 Alloteropsis semialata | reverse complement strand
TCAAAAAAAAAAAAAAAAAAAAAAAAAAAAAAAAAAAAAAAAAAAAAAAAAAAAAAAAAAAAAAAAAAAAAAATCACGTTTTTCAGCACTTAGGCTGAAAAGGTTAAGTGCTGGAATTTCAGGGTTTTGACCCGACTTTGATTCACATTTTCTCCAAATTACATTTGTAAACTCAGGAAGCGACCAATACAAAAGTTAGAGAGATAACATATGCCTACAACTTTTGTAAAGGGTGCCACATGTATTGAGCAAGGGTTTGGAAGTTACGAGGCTGTAAAGTTGGGCAAAAACATGATTTTCAGGACTTAAAGCCTTTTCAGCTAAGTGCTGAAATTCAGAAGTTTGACCCAAGTTGCCTATAAGGTTCATTTAGTTGTGTCAGAATTTGATAGAATTTGAATGAATTTGATAGAATTTGATCAAATTTGATCGAATTTGATAGAATTTGATAGAATTTAATCGAATTTGATAGAATTTGATAGAATTTGATCGAATTTGATAGAATTTGATAGAAATTGATAGAATTTGATAGAAATTGATAGAATTTGATAGAATTTGATCAAATTTGATAGAATTTGATAGAATTTGATCGAATTTGATAGAATTTGATAGAATTTGATAGAATTTGATCGAATTTGATAGAATTTGATCAATTTGATAGAATTATTTGATAGAATTTGATCGAATTTGATAGAAATTCATCGAAATTGTCTTATCATTAGTGTAATTTCATAGAATAAGATAGAATTTAATAAAATTTTAGGTGTCAAGATGATGACGGAAGAGGAAATGAACGAAATGTTTATGATGGACGCAATCGCAAAAGGCAATGCACGTGCCACTAACCTCCTCAACGTCCACGAGGAGGCAGATGGTGACGATGGCAGCCAATTCCTCAATATGTCTGGTGATGGCATGGAAGAACCTGCTGCAAATGTTCACACAGAGGAGGTATACATGTATAAATATTGTCAAATGTTCACATAGAGGAGGTATACATATCTCGTAAAATCACACTAATATATAGTTGTTATGTCTAACTTTATTCTTCTCCACTTTTAGTGTGCCAGACTGGAACAAGGGACGAATTTATATGGATACTTCGTCTGCCAGTGGATCCATAACTTTATTTCTCCCAAAAAAGCGACTAACGAAGAACTCATGGTATGAATTAAAACAATTCATACTTACATATGACTTATTGTGAATAGTTTACAAATATTGATTATTAGTTATTGTGAATTTAGAAATGATTACTACTAGATATAGTTTTGAAATGATTACTTTGTTATAAGAAAGAATAGTTTAGAAATATTGATTTTTAGTTATTGTCAATTTAGAAATGATTACTAGTTATAGTTTTGAAATGATTACTTTGTTATAAGAAAGAATAGTTTAGAAATATTGATTTTTAGTTATTGTCAATTTAGAAATGATTACTAGTTATAGTTTTGAAATGATTACTTTGTTATAAGAAAGAATAGTTTACAAATATTGATTACTAGTTATTGTCAATTTAGAAATGATTACTAGTTATATTTAGAAATGATTACTTTGTTATAAGAAAGAATAGATTAGAAATATTGATTTTTAGTTATTGTCAATTTAGAAATGATTACTAGTTATAGTTTAGAAATGATTACTTTGTTATAAGAAAGAATAGTTTACAAATATTGATTATTAGTTATTGTCAATTTAGAAATGATTACTAGTTATAGTTTAGAAATGATTACTTTGTTATAAGAAAGAATAGTTTAGAAATATTAATTTTTAGTTTTTGTCAATTTAGAAATGATTACTAGTTATAGTTTAGAATTTATTAGTGTTATTTCAATAACTAGTAATTCATACTTACATATGACTTGTTCTGTAATGTGTATGATCTAGTGTTATCCAATGGATAATGAGATTAAAATGTTGTCATTTGTGATTAATGTAGAGGATGTTTTACCATGAAGAGCTCCCAACGACAGACAAAGCAAAAGCTATTGCGGACCAACTATTTGGATTCATTATGGACCAAGTTATAAATCCAAACGGAGAGTACCACCACGACGGACGCGATATCTCTCAATATCGCTCCCTTTCCGCTCCTTCTTCCAGTTCTGCTCGTCGTCAATTGTAAACAACTTTTAATTACTCTAACTTTTGTATTGGCTAATCTCAATGTTTATATGTGAATGTTCGAGAAAAATGCAATCAAAGTCGGGTCAAAATCAATTGACAATTGCGACGACTTCAATCTTATTGCGTGAAAGATCGTGTACGACATACGACATATGACGCATAGACACGTAGATGCGTAGACACATAGACAAATTGCATATAACAAATCCAAATAGCAAATGTTTAAAAAAATAACCAAAACACCATTTGGTACTGGTTGGTAACAGAGGGCCCTTTGATACCGGTTGGTGTTATCAACCGGTACCAAAGGCCCCCTTTGGTACCGGTTCTGGATCCGGTACCAAAGACCGAGCCCTTAAGTCTCAGTTGCGCGGTACCGGTTCCAGAACCGCGGTACCGATGACCCTCTGGACCCGGTACTGATAGAGCTCTCTCCAGTAGTGGATTAACGTGTTTTCTCTACAAGAACTTGCAACACATATAAGTGTTGTTACATATCAATTATATCTGTTGCTACTTTGCAACGTTTATATGTGCTTCATACCAACGCATAAGTATGTGTTGTTATAGACCCTTGCAACGCCACTTCTAGCAACGCATATCAAATGCGTTGGTATAGACCCTTGCAACACTTACTTGAGTATTTAGCAACGCATATATGCGTTGCAAAAGGGATGTTTGTAATGTAGTGGTACGTACTTGGCGTAGGTCGGCACCTGCATAGCATCCAGGAATGGTACATATATTTTTAACTTTTGAATTACCTCTACGAACCTGGCGAATTGTTCGTCTGCCGATGGTTTCTTTTGGCGTTGAGGGAATGGCAAGACGTTGGAGTCGTAGAACTCATGTGGTGCAGTTTGTCCTGCGGGTGCTAGCTCAGCTTCTGGCTCTTATCCTTCTGCTGGGATCTCCTTCCTCGGTGCTGTTGCCTTTCCTGAATGGTTAGGTGCGACTGGATCCCGAGTGGCCTTACCGCTTCTCGTAGACACAGCCTTTACATTTTCAAAAGAAGAATCCGGTTGCCCGGGAATTCGTCCTTTGTCCCCAGAAGGAACAGCGGCGGCTAGCTGAGCTAACTGGGTTTCTAGCATTTTGTTAAAGCTTAGCTGGCTCTGGAAGGTGGAGGACAAACTTTCTATCTTAGAATTTATGCCCTCCAGAGCCTTATCATTTGCAGCAAGCCTCTTAGAAATTGATTCATTGATCTTGGCCTGACCAAGGACTAGATCTTTCAGAGAGGGTTGATTAGAAAAAGAGTTGTTGTTGTTAGCTCTCTGGTAGAATGGGCGTTGCTGGTTCCAGTTCCCTTGAGGCTGGTACCCGTTGTTGCCGTTTACGAACTGTACCTCCTCTTGTGTCTTGGGGCAGTTGTTCCCCGAGTGGCCGGTTTCTCCACAGACTTCACATGTCATGTGTGAATCTAGTGGTCCTTCAGTGTTGTCGCCCCCATCTTTGGTGCGATCTTCAAGGCGCTTCATGATGAGGTCCATCTTGGCGGCCAGCATGCCCACCTCCTTTACGGTGTGCATACCGCGTTTGCACCCTTGAAGACGGTCGTCATTCCAGGCTTGGTTTGACACCATCTTCTTGATGAGCAACTTAGCGGCGGCCACAGTCAAGGAGAGGAATGCCCCTCCAGCAGCAGCATCCATATGTTCACGGGCTGCCTCGGATAGCCCATTGTAGAAGTTCTGGAGCAGAAGCCACTCTTGCATACTGTAATGTGGGCATGCCAGGATGTAGTCCTGAAAGCGATCTCACGCTTCCGGTACAGTCTCCCTAGACTCTTGCTGGAAGCTAGAGATTCTTTCCCGAAGGGCATTGGTTTTCCCAATGGGGAAGAATTTTGCCAAGAATGCGTTGGAGCACTTCGTCCACGTGTTCACTGCATCACGGTTGGAATAGAACCATTGTTTGGTTCTTCCCAACAGTGTGAACAGGAACAAGCAAAGTCTGATGGCCTCTTGTTGGATCCCTCAGATGGTGATGGTGCTTCACACTTCCAGGAAATGCTGCAAGTGAGCACTGGCGTCCTCATTGGCTTTCCCACAGAAGGGACTGGCCTGCACCATGTTGATCAACGGGGCTTTCAGTTCAAAAGCATTATCCCCCACAGCCACTTCCGGACCCGTAGGGATCTGGGCAGCGGACGGGGCGGAGTAGTCGCGGATTGTCCTGTCGGCCATGGCTTCTTCCGGTTGGGGTGCTACGGGAACGGGTTGTTCTCCTTGGTTGGATGACTCTCCGATGACTGGCTCGGTCTCCGACAAGAACACCTGAGGGATTACGACACGAGAACGTACCCTCCTTCCTATGGTATTCGGGTTCTCGACGTAGTTGGATGGTAGTTGGAAACCAGTCATACACTACCCTGTTTCACGTCACAGAGAAGAGCAAAAGGGTAAACCTGCTAGATTACTGGCAATTAATCATGTTGCATTAAATACATGGATGATCAAGACTCTTTAACCATTGCTTTCCCCGGCAACGGTGCCAGAAATGCTTGTTGGTATTTCTTAGCGTCACCACTTAGATTAGTGATGGTACTAGATGTGCCTTATCATAAATCTAAACGTTACAGAGATCCTGCAAACGCACAGAAGCACGTTGTAGCATTTCACCCGGGAGTATTCCAGAGTATCGTATTTGTTTATCCGTAGGGAAAGCATTTAGTTAAAGAGAGATATCATCCAATGTATTTACTTCCAACACTAATATACCTTAATCTAGACAGGGGTAAAGGATATGGAAATGAAAGGGTAATGTGACACACAAAAGTTCATTGCTCATCAATATAGTAGTCTTAGTTAGTCATAGAACATTAGTTAAGATTACAAAGGGTTCATTAGCATCATACAAATGGGACTTGGATACACTACAATACCCTATACAAGCTCGTACAATGGACATATGCAAGAGGATATATCGAGGTGTCTAGTGGTTCCCTCATCAAGGGACGACAGAAGGACGTCTTATCATAAAGGCCTAATATCATCTCCCGAATGTGGAGGATTACAAAGAACGGACAGGGCTGTCACCACCTGCCGCCTACCTCTACTAATTCGTGGGGCAGCGATACCCTCAACAGTATTCCATAATCCAAACACCATGTTTGCAATATGAAATACAATTCTATCTATTGCGCTAATAAATAGAGCAACCATAAGGTATATTGAGCCAATGTCATAGCATATATTCACTTGAACAAGGTGCAAGACATAAGTAGTATATACTAAGTAGATAAAGTATAAATGAGGCATACAACATAAGTATGAAGATACTTCCATTAAGCTTTGTCGGATGTTTGGACCCGGCAGTCCACACAGGGTAGCCTACGTGGTTGATTTGTCGAGGAACAGATCGAGGATCAGAAGTCGATGGTAACACAAGACGCAAGGATTGAACAGGTTCGGGCCGTCGAGATGACGTAACACCCTACGTCCTGTGTTGGCGGCGATTGTATTGCTGTGTATGAAGTTCCTGAAGGATCTCCGTAGTTGGGTTCTGTCCTAGGGTTGTAGAGGTTGTAGTTTTTCGTGCTCTGGAGGGGGGTCTCAGGGCGCCTTATATAGTCCGGCTGCCTTGAGTTACAAGTCGACCAGAGATCGTAACCTACCCGGAATACAAGGATTTGATCCCATAACGATTACAGATATCTTTCCCTACAATTCCGGCTAGTTTATCCTGATCTCCGAGCTTCTTGCGGGATACGCCGTGTGCTTTCCTTGCTGCGCGCGTCGTCGCGCCCATTCGGTTCGCCCGACTGGTGGGCCCCTGACTGGTGGGCCAGCCAGTCCGACAAACCGATCCAGATGTACTCGGATTGGGCCGCCCTTTGATGGTTGGGCCAATCCGCCTGCTGGGTACCCCTGGGGGTCTACCCCCGACAAGCCCCCGAGTAGTACGTGGTTGAGGGACAAGTCGGCAAGGTCGTGCTGCCCGATGAGCGTCGAGCCAGCTGCAGTTGGAAGCGAAACCGCGTGATACTGGAGAGAAAAGAGCCGTTTACCCAACGGATGCGCCGCGAGGTGCGTCCGTTGGACGTAGCCCCCGAGCCTTGAAGCGATTCCGAAGGAATCGGTCCAAGGGTTAGTAGCCTTGTTCTGAAGTCATCAGACAATCAACGGATGCGCCGCGAGGTGCGTCCGTTGGCCGTAGCCCCCGAGCCTTGAAGCGATTCCGAAGGAATCGGTCCAAGGGTTAGTCAAGGAGCGTCTGGCTAAATCATCTGACATTAATTTCGGCGTCCAGCCCCCGAGCGTGAAGGCCGGCGGAGTCCTGCGAGACACGCCGAGTGGTCGTCCCGGCGCCAGCCCCCGAGCGTGAGGGCTGAGCACGCCGAGTAGTCGCCCCGGCGCCAGCCCCCGAGCGTGAGGGCTGAGCACGCCGAGTAGTCGCCCCGGCGCCAGCCCCCGAGCGCGAGGGCTGAGCACGCCGAGTAGTCGTCCCGGCGCCAGCCCCCGAGCGTGAGGGCTGAGCACGCCGAGTAGTCGTCCCGGCGCCAGCCCCCGAGCGTGAGGGCTGAGCACGCCGAGTAGTCGTTCCGGCGCCAGCCCCCGAGCGTGAGGGCTGAGCACGCCGAGTAGTCGTCCCGGCGCCAGCCCCCGAGCGTGAGGGCTGAGCACGCCGAGTAGTCGTCCCGGCGCCAGCCCCCGAGCGTGAGGGCTGAGCTCGCCGAGTGGTCGTCAGTACCCTGTAACAAGGTAAAAACTCGAGGAGAAAATATTCGGCGATACAAATACTAATGAACTCCGCTTCCTGCTTTCAAGTCTTTTAATTTCCTCGGGTAGTTAGCCTGTTACGTTTATGCACCTGGTCCCCGATAGCCGTAGTCCATAGCGCAGGGAGCTGGGCCGCGTGCACGCGTAGGAGGGTAGGCGTACGGAAGAGCCGAGGTTTCACGGATTAAGGCGTGTGCTCCCCGAGTAGTTTAGCAACTTGTTTTAAAGCTCACGGGATTGGCGAAAATAATCAATGAAACTTATCTTGGCGAGAGGTTCGAGTCCCGGAGGATTCCTTCTTCGTAGGATATGCCAAGGAGAGGCAGGCAAGGCGGCGTCGCTTCTGTGATGCGGCGTCAGGAATAGAGTTCCCGTGACTGCACAGGGCACTCCCGTGGCCGAGTGGAGCCAAAGGAGATAAGGGCGACCTGCGCACTTCAAGCTGGAGGAGAGGACGCGTGGCGTGGAGCTCGTGCTCGTGATAGTAGAGAAATCTTCCGTCCTCCGGCGACTAAGGGCTATAAATACCCGTCGGGGAGCCTGAGCTGCCACCCAAGAGCGAATAGATATAGAATCCTTGTAGCCAATATGCCGGAGGTTCATCGTTGGATTCATCCACCGGGGAGAGCTCATGGAGTCATCACGGCGTGGTGCTAGAAGAGTGCTTGCGAGGGATCTGAGGCGTTGATCGGCGCGTCGGTGCTGCCCTGTTCACCCCCGCATTCCCATGTGACGAGGGCCATGTGGGGTGAAATGCTTTGTAGAGCCAGGGATAGCCGAAGGCGTCTGCCATCAACCCTCCACCGGTGCTGTCCCGTCGACGGCTGCAGTGGTGCTACAAGAGGGCTTGCGAGGAGCTCATGTGGGCCAAGCTTGCTTCGGATGTAGCACTGAGCGCAGGGACGAGTGCCCCAGGCCGTCACCTTGGCGGCTGATGTGTTTGATGTTTGTAACCGGCATAAGTCCGGCTCCGTTGTAACTGTATTTCCTGGGAAAAGGATTGTATTGCTCGTTGCAATTTGTTTGCAGCGTCAGTTCCCGAGCGTTTCGGGACTGATCGAGTCCTCATGGCGCGCTGCTTTTGATATGGCGCCAGCCCCCGAGTCCGAGTGCCGGTCGAACCTTAGCGGTACGCCTTCAGTTGTGCAGTGTTGGCTCCCGAGTGGTTCGGGGCCAATCGAGCCCGAGAGGCGCACTGACTTGATCGTGGCGCCAGCCCCCGAGCGTGGGAGCTGTTCGAGCCTTAGCGGCACACCACCAGGTTTGCGGTGTTGGCTCCCGAGTAGTTCGAGGCCAATCGAGCCCGAGAGGCACACCGGCTTGATCGTGGCGCCAGCCCCCGAGCGTGGGAGCTGTTCGAGCCTTAGCGGCACACCACCAGGTTTGCGGTGTTGGCTCCCGAGTAGTTCGAGGCCAATCGAGCCCGAGAGGCACACCGGCTTGATCGTGGCGCCAGCCCCCGAGCGTGGGAGCTGTTAGAGCCTTAGCGGCGCGCCGACTGCTTTGTCTTGGTCGAGTGCTCCGGAGTCGTTTTTTACCGTTGACACCTGGCGTGTAACGGAAGGTGAAGCGCCCAACGGCTCTTTGTACCGTTTCGCCCGCCCCGCTGATCGCGCGATCTCGCGGTAATTTCGGGCATCAAGGCGCGCTATAAAAGGCGAGGATTAACCCCGGAGGGTAATCTTCTCATTTCCAGATCTGCTTTCCTTGTTCTTCGCATTTCACCCCGCCGCCACCAAAGCTCCCCCCGCTCGCAAATCCTTTGCGCGATCTCAGCCACCACGGGGAGTGTAGCCTCGCTGATGCGTGTCAAGACCCCTGCAGTGAAATCCATGGCGGGGAGGAAGAAGTTTGCTGCCGGCGCTGTCCCGAAGACTGACAAGATCCCTTCCCCTGTCCTCGCGTGGACGCGGGGGAAGGTGACAACGGAGGCGTTGGAGGAGATGGTGGAGCGGAGCGTTCTGCCGCCTCAGGCCGTGGCGGAATGGCGGCCGAGCGCGGGGGAGGTATTCCCGTCGGAGAACTCCGGCGAGTTGGTCCTCTTCAAGCCCTTCTTCGAGGCGGGGCTTGGTTTGCCCACGGGGGCGTTCTTCCGCGGGCTTCTGCACTACTACGGGATCGAGGCGATCAACCTCAACCCCAACTCGATCATGGCCATCTCAATCTTCATCCACCTCTGTGAGGCGTACTTAGGTATTTCTCCCTACTTCAATCTCTGGAGGTATTTGTACTGGCTGAAGCCTCAGCCAAGCGAGGAGAAGATGGTGGTGGTCGGAGGAGCCGGCTTCATGCTTCGTCAGGGGCGGAAGGACGACTACTTCGACATCGCCCTTAACACCTCCAACAAAGGGTGGAAGGCCGAGTGGTTTTACGTCGGGAACCACGCGCCGGCGATCCCGTGCCACACCGGGGAGCGGCCAAAGGTCCAAGACTGCTGGAACGAGCTTCCAGACGCCTCGGAGATGGACCAGGTGGAGGAGCTCCTCGAGTTGATCAAGGAGTTGAAGGCTCAAGGCCTGACAGCAGTCGGCATCGCCTGCAACTTCAGCAGGCGGTTGGTCCAACCCATTCAGGAGCGGAAGCACCCGGGCTTCGAGTACTCGGGGCGAGACGACCCCACTCGGGCTGCTAACCGCACCGTGGGGAAGGAGG
This sequence comes from Alloteropsis semialata, assembly GCA_004135705.1. NCBI lineage: Eukaryota > Viridiplantae > Streptophyta > Magnoliopsida > Poales > Poaceae > Alloteropsis > Alloteropsis semialata. The sequence goes on along the minus strand of QPGU01000036.1, from coordinate 29,553 downwards.
AGATGAAGGAGCGGGTCGGCGGCTTCTTCCTCGGCCGTGTGTCGGAGAAGGGGCAGCCGCGCCCTTTTTCTTTGAAGAGGCCTCCACCACCGGTGAGTTTCCTTTCCGAGTCCTTTTGAGTATTTTCCGAGTCCTTTTGAGTATTTTCCGAGTCCTTTTGAGTGTTTCTCTTGACTTATTTTCTGTTTTCGTCCGTTGGCCGTTCTGATGTTGCGCCTTTCCTTGCGCAGGATCGATGCTTCGAGTTCTTCTCTGCTGCTCCACTTCCGGAGGACTTCCCGAGGAAGGTAATCCTCGAGGATACGCCTCCGGCTGCTCAGGGAGGCACTCGGCCAGAGGGGCGAGTTCGACCCACTGCGCCCCGTATATGGGCGCCGAGTGACACGGAGGGCTCCCTGAGCCCTTCTGATGAGGAGGTGGTGGAGGACCGTCCGCGGAAGCGCCGGGCGGCAGTGGCGAAGAGGAACAGCCGTCGGGGCGGCGCTCCCAAGCGGGCGGTGGAGGTGGATGACGGGGCGGCCGAGGACTCGGCCACGCTGTCAGACGAAGCGCCCTCCGTCCGGGACGCGGTGGCGGGTACGGCGCCGCCGCCTCCCAAGCGGAGGCGCACGAAAAAGGTGGCGGTGAAGAAGCCGGACGCGCAGCCGGCTCAGAGGCCGTCTGCGGGTTCGGAGGCCGACGTTGACGAGCCGGTGCGCTCTTCGCCGGTCATCACGGAGGAGGAGGAGAAAGACGAGGCCGTGCCCGACGAGGTGTTCCAAGAGCAGGAGCACGCCCGGGCCATGGGCGTTTCTGTGGAGGAGAGGCGGCGCATGGTGGCGGAGACACTTGTGCAAGCCTCGGCGGACGCAAGGCCAGCCTCTGACTTCAGGCCGATCCCCGTGGCGGTTTCCACGCAGCGGCGCCCCAAGCTCCCCGTCATTCGGCCCCGGATTGCGATTGTGAAGGGTACTCGGTGAGTAGTTGGTCTTCGTGTTTCTTCTTGTTATCCGAGTTCTTGTACTAACTTCTGAGTGCTTATTTCAGCAATGCCTCCGATCTGGACGGAGAGGCGGCGAGTGGTAGGGCCCCCGCGACTGAAGCTCTGCGAGATCCGAGTGCCCCACCCACCGCTCTTGCAGGGCAGTCGTCTCCGGGTGCTCCGCCCAAGGTGACGGATTCGGCGAGTGGTCCAGGCGCGGCGCAGACTGCAGAAGTTCCGGTCCGGCCTGACCCGGAGGTGGTGGAGGAGGTGCCGGCGGCCGATGATGCTGCGATCACTCCGGTCGATGCTGGGGATCCCGTCGCAGACACGGTGATCGGGTCACCCGTTGGCGCCGGCGAGGTTACCCGGGAGGAGATCCAGGAGGAGGACCCGCTGAAGGAGTCGGACATCTCGGGGACTATCGCTGTCCCTGGGGCGGATGCCGCGGCGGAGAAAGAGGGCTCGGTGATCGCCGAGCTCCAGATTGCTGTCGACCACGCGCAGCGCCTTGCGGCGGTAAGTTTCCTCCCCTGTCTCGTTCATCTTTTCTTTCTCTTTGTTGGTATTCTGAGTCGTTCGTCTTCTCTGAGCGTTTGTAGAAGCTGGCCACGCTCCGGCAGTCGCGCCTTGCACAGGCCCAGGACGCGGAATCGGCGATCCTTCGTGCGGCGAAGGCGGAAGCGGAGCTCAAGCGGGTCAGGCGTCAACGCGACGCTGCCAAGAAGAGCTTGAATGACGCTGTTGTGGAGCATCGCCACATTCTTCATCGTAAGGCCTTTTCATTTTGATCTCTGAGTAGTTGGTGAACCGTGTCGTGTCATCTTCGTCCTGACCGAGTGCTTTCTTGCCCTTTCAGAGAAGGAGATGGAGAGGGAGCGCCACATCTCCGAGCTGAAGCAGTTGCGGTTTGCAAACGCGACTCTTCAGCAGTCGGAGGAAGTCATGGCGGGCAAGCTGAAGCAGGAGCAGGACTTCCGGAAAGGTGCGGACATGACGATGCTCCAAGCCATGTATACAATCCAGAATAACTCTCAAATCATAACAGGCTTGGAGCAAGATCTCACATCGGCGCATCTGGCCTTGACGGAGGTCAACGAGGCTGCGAGGGACCTGCTGGACTCCGTGGCGCCGGAGGAGGGTGAGCCGACTGCTTTGGTCCCGCGCCTTCAAGCCGCGCCCACCCGCATCGCCGAGTTGATCAAGGAGTCGGCGGTTGTGTGCGCGAACGACGCCTTGGCGCGTGTTCGCACACTGTACCCGCGGATCGACCTTGCGCCGGTCGCGGACGGCGTGGCGGCGGACGCCACAGTGGAGCAGGTGGGCTCGGCGATGGCGGAGACGCGCCCGATCGCCGAGAAAGTCGGCGAGGCTCTCAAATTTGAGTAGAGTCCTGTATCTGTATATAGCAATGTAAACTTTTGTATATACAAGTAATCAGAAACAAGTAAAGCAAAAGTATTCGGTACTTTGTTTCGTATTTTATTGTTTCCCGAGTAGCCTTTGGCTGGAATGTGCTTTTCCCTTTGCCTCACTTATCCTAAGTTCATAACGTCGAGAGCAGATCCCGTGCACGTGTAGAAGGCTTAGGCGTCGTTCCGGGCCCGGTTACGCAGCATTTAGTTAAGAGCCACTCGGGAATGGAGTAATTCCGAGAAGTTTTGCGAGGAGAACAAGTATACGAAAGAGGCATATAGTATTATTGAACACTGTGATACATAGCTTTTCATGGGTAGAATCGGCGTAAATGCTCTATGTTCCACGGGTGTGGGACCTCGGTGCCATCCTCGTACTGGAGACGAAAAGTACCCGGACATATGACCTGAGTCACGATGAACGGGCCTTCCCATGGAGCGGAGAGTTTGTGAACCCCTGCAGTGGATTGCACTCGGCGTAAGACGAGGTCGCCAATGTTGAAGTCCCTTTCCTGGACGTTCTTGTCGTGGTAGCGTCGGAGTTGTTGCTGGTAGCGCGCGTGCTGTATGAGCGCGTTAACTCGGTGTTCTTCGATGGAAACTAGGTCCACCTCGCGAGCTGCCTCAGCTTCACCTTCGTCGTAGTTGTCGATGCGCGGAGATCCAAAAGCAATGTCGGTGGGGAGGATAGCCTCGGAGCCGTAGACGAGGAAGAATGGAGTATGGCCTGTTGCTCGACTCGGCTGAGTTCTGAGGCCCCAGATGACCTGTGGCAGCTCCTGGTGCCACCGTCCGGCGAATTTCTTCAATGGGTCAAAGACCCTTGCTTTCAGTCCTTGGAGTATCATGGCGTTGGCTCGTTCCACTTGTCCGTTGCATCTGGGATGGGCGACTGAGGCGTAGTATACGCCGATACAGCTGTTCTCGCAAAAGTCCCAGAAGGCGGACCCGGTGAACTGCGTCCCCAAGTCGGTGATGATCTTGTTAGGGACTCCGAACCGGTGTGTGATTTCTTCGACGAAGGCGGCTGCCTGCTTTGATGTTGGAGTTCCGACGATCGCTTTGTACTCTATCCACTTGGAGAATTTGTCTATGGCGACGAGGATGTGCGTGTAACCTCCCGGGCTGCCCTGAATGGTCCCACCATGTCCAACCCCCAACAGGCGAATGGCCAAGAGGGTGGAATAGGTGCGCAGAGCTTGGGCCGGGAGGTGTTTCTGCTTGGCGAAGAATTGGCACCCCTGGCATCGGCGGACGAGTGCTTTGGCGTCGGAGACGGCGGTGGGCCAAAAGAATCCAGCTCGGTACGCTTTCCCGACTAGAGTTCCGGCGGCGGCGTGGCTTCCACAAACTCCCGAGTGGATGTCATCGAGGATCTGGAGGCCGACTTCTTTCGTGACGCATTTGATGAATACTTGATTTGTGGCAGCTCGTCTGTACAAGGCGCCTCCGACCACCACATAATTTTTGCTTCGGCGTTCCAGGATCTTTCGCTGCGTGGGGTCTTTTGGCACTTTGTTGTTGGCGAGGAAATCTATGAACTCGGCCATCCAGTCTTCTTCCTCGGCGTTAATGGCTAGCACCTCGCAGAGTTCCGGGGCAGACTCCGGCTCGTCGTTCGGCTCCTTTACGGAGGGTTTGAGGAGGCCCTGTACGAACACTCCCCCTGGAACTTGTGCGCGGGTGGATCCCAGCTTGGCAAGTGCGTCAGCGGCGAGGTTCTTTTCCCGTGGGACGTAGTGGTACTCAACTCCGTAGAATTTCCCTTCCTGCTTATGCACTGCCTCGCAATAGGCGTTCATCCGCTCGCTGTTGCGATCCCACTCTTTGTTCACCTGGTTTATGACAACAGCCGAGTCGCCATAGACCAGGAGCCTCTTTATGCCTAGTGAAGCGGCGATGCGGAGCCCGTGGAGAATCGCTTCGTACTCGGCGGCGTTGTTGGTGACGGGGAAACGGATTTGGAGGACGTATCGAAGCTGTTCCCCTTTCGGCGAGATGAATAGTACTCCGGCCCCTCCTCCGTCGATCATCAGGGAGCCGTCAAAGTACATCTTCCAGTGTTCGCCGGTGGTGTCTTCTTTCGCGTCCTGGCTCTCGGTCCATTCGGCGATGAAGTCGGCGAGGATCTGTGACCTGATGGCGGTGCGCGGGACGAAGTCAATGTTGAAGGAGCCGAGCTCGACGGACCACTTGATGATTCGCCCCGTGACGTCTCTGTTGTGGAGGATCTCCCCGAGTGGAAATTGCGTGACCACCTTGATGCGATGCGCTTGGAAGTAATGGCGGAGTTTTCTTGATGTGATCAGCAGTGCGTAGAGTAGCTTCTGCACCTGGGGATAGCGAGACTTGGACTCGCTGAGTACTTCGCTTACGTAGTAGACTGGTCGCTGCACTCGTTGCACCTTTCCTTCTTCCTCCCTTTCCACGACGATGACGGTGCTTACCACATTGGTGGTGGCAGCGATATACAGGAGTAGCGTTTCGTCGTTATTCGGAGCGGCGAGTACTGGTGGATTGGAGAGGTAGTTCTTGAGGTCGGTGAAAGCTTGCTGTGCCTCTTGGTTCCACTCGAACCTGTCGGCCTTCTTGAGGATTTTGAAGAACGGCAGGCCCTTGTCCCCAAGCCGGGAGATGAATCTGCTCAAGGCTGCCATGCAACCAGTCAGCTTTTGGATCTCTTTCTTCCCAGTCGGCGGTTTCATCCTCCGGATGGTGTCTATCTTTTCTGGGTTGGCTTGGATGCCTCTGTTGCTGACGATGAAGCCGAGTAGTTTCCCTTTGGGTACGCCGAAGACGCACTTAGTCGGGTTTAGCCTCCAATTGAGCCTGCGGAGATTGTTAAATGTCTTCGGAGAGGTCGGCGATGAACTCGGCTTCGATCTTTGTCTTGATCACTATGTCGTCGACGTAGGCCTCGGCATTACGGCCGATCTGAGTGCCCAGGGTCAAGTTGATGGCCCTCTGGTAGGTAGCTCCGGCATTGCGGAGGCCAAACGTCATCTTGGTGTAGCAGTAAGCGCCGATCGGAGTTATGAAGGATGTCTTCTCCTGGTCTTCTTCTTTCAGGGCGATCTGGTGGTAGCCGGAGTAGCAATCGAGGAAGCATAGGAGTACGCATCCGGCGGTGGAGTCAACGACTTGGTCGATGCGAGGCAGGACGAAGGGGTCCTTAGGGCAGTGCCTGTTGAGATCCGTGTAGTCAACACACATTCTCCATTCATTATTCTTTTTTCTTACAAGGACTGGGTTCGCGAGCCAGTCTGGGTAAAAGACTTCTCTAATGAACCCGGCTGCTAGCAGCCTTGTAATCTCTGCCCTAATGGCCTCCTTGCGATCCTGCGCGAAGCGTCGGAGCTTTTGGCGAACTGGCTTGGCGTTCGCGTCAACCGTCAAGGAGTGCTCGACCACCTCCCTTGGGACGCCTGGCATATCTGATGGAGTCCATGCGAATATGTCGGCGTTGTTCCGGAGGAAGGTGACGAGCGCGCTTTCCTATTTGGGGTCGAGCCCTGACCCGATCAGGGCGGTCTTGGAGGAGTCGGCGAGTCCGAGCGTGATGGCGCGTACTTCCTCAGCCGGCTGCATCGTGGTTGGCGCGGCCCTTCGCTTGGAGGACTCGGGGACGGAGCCCGGGTCTCCTTGGAAGGTTCTTGCTTCGTGGACCACCTCCATCTGGAGCACGCTGCGTTCGATGCCGGTGCAGAGGTGGAGCCCCTCCTTGTCGCATCCCTTGGCGGTGTGGACGTCGCTGCGGATGGAGAGGACGCCGTTTGGTGCCGGCATCTTCATCAGCAGGTACGTGTAGTTAGGGATTGCCATGAACTTGGCGAGAGCTGGTCTCCCCAATATGGCGTGGTAGGCGGTGGTGAAGTCGGCGACCTGGAAGTTCAGGTACTCGGTCCTGAAGTTGTCCTGTTCACCGAAGGTGACGGGCAAAGCGATCTGCCCGAGTGGTTTGGAGCCTTTCCCCGGGATCAGCCCGTAGAACGGGTGGAGAGAAGGACTCAGGGCGTCGAGGCCGATGCCCATGTCCCTCAGCGTCTGGGCGAAGATGATGTTGAGCCCGCTTCCACCGTCGATGAGTACTTTGGTGAGGCGGGCGTTGTGCACAATCGGGCTGAGTACCAGCGGGTACTCGCCCACGTCGGAGACCTGGAACCACTGGTCCTCCCTGGAGAATGTGATCGGCTGCTCGGACCAGCGGAGTGGTTGGATCGGCGATGAGTAACAGGAGAATATCTCCCGGTCACGTACTTTTTCCCGGCGCTTGTCGTCCACGGGCGGCGGTCCTCCGAGGATGAAGTTCACCTGCCTGTCGACGTTCGGGAAAGCAGGGTTCTCGGGAGCCCCTTTTCCCTTATCGCCCTTGTCGTCATCTCGTGGCGGCTGCTTCCCCTCTTTCTTTTTGTAGGCGTCGGCGAGCCCCATGCAGTCGATCATGCGATGCTTGGACTGCTTGTGGATGGGGCAGGGTCCTTGGAGCATCTTCTCAAAGTCGGCGCTGAAGTTGGACCGCGGGCGAGGGCCGCTGCGGTCCATGGCGGCGACGGTGTAGTCTCTTGAGCGCTTCCGGTCGTCCCTCCTGCTTGGCTCAGGTCGGGAACGGCGCGCATCTTCCTTCTTTGGGCGATCTTCCCGGCGAGGGGGACGGTCGTCGTCCCGAGTGCTTTTCTTGCCGTAGTGGAGACGGACAGCCTCCTTGGCATTAGCCATCTTGTTCACCCGGCCAAAGAACTCGCCGGAGGTCTTTGGCAGGTCTTCACAAAGGCGCTCGAAGACGGCGGAGTCGGCGAGGCCGTCGAGGAAGTAGCTGATAATCTCCGACTCGGAGCAGCCGGGAACTAAGTTCCGGTTGTCCATGTACCGGTCAGTGTAGTCGCGGAGGCTCTCCCCGCGGTTCTGCTTGACCTTGCCCAGGTCCCAGGCGGTGCCTGGTCGGATGGAGCTCCCCTGGAAGTAGCTTTTGAACTTGTCGCAGAGGGTCGCCCAGCTGTCGATGGAGTCGGGCTCAAGGCTGTGAAGCCAGGTCAGCCCTACCTTGGTCATGGCGACGGGGAAGTAGGCGCACATGGCGTCGTGGTCGCCGTTCACCGCGCGGATGGCGATGCTGTACGTCCGGAGCCACAGCGTCGGGTCCGCCTTCCCGTCATACTTCTCAATGCCTGTAGGCTTGAAGTTGGCAGGCATCCTGATGGATCTTACTCGGGCAGTGAATGCCGGGAAGCCGTCGCAGTCGTTGAGGTTCCCGGTGTCCGCGTGCCCTGAGTCGGCGGAGTAGTCTTCCGGGGTGTTAGCCCGGGGTGGCCTGTCCTGTCCGAGTGGAGCCCCGTACTTGCGGTCGAACTCTCGGCGGCGTGCGACCTCAGCGGCCTCGAGTTCTCGGCGTTGGCGTGCTTCGCGATCCAGCCCCGGAGGGCCATGTTCGCGGTTGTACTCGGCGCGCCGTCGGAGTTCTTCCTCATCCCTCCGGCGGTGACGATCATCAAGGTTCCTTCGGAGATCGCGGTTGCGGAGTTGTTCGCGGAGATCGGGCTGTTCGACCACGTCGCGATCGGCATCTCGGCGACTGGCCGACCTGGAGTGGCGAGATGAGGAAGCAGGAGCCCTCTGGGCAATCATGCCCGCGGCTGCGGTCAGCCTGACCTTGATCCGGTTGAGTTCAGGAGTCTCCGGGATCCCTTCTAGATCTTGGTGCGCGGCGGCAAGGTTGGCCGACGGAGTGGCGTAGACACCCACGCCGCCGATCTCTTGGACGAAGTCGTTTTGGAGGTTACGAGTGATCCTGGGGTTTCGGCCCTCTCGCCGTGCGTCACGGCGTCGTTGCCTTTCACCGTTACGCCCGATCCTGGCGTCACGGTGCTTGATCCTCGCCTTGGATCGTTGGTTCGTCGGCGGATATGTCGGAGACAAACATCTCCCGCTTGGCAGGCGTGATCCTCTTATTTGGAGGGAGGACACGTGTCACCCGCGGGAAGGTCGGAGATGGTTCTGGTTCAGGCGGAGTCGGCGCAATGTTCGGAGTAGATTCGATCTGGACAGCCACGATGGGATCGAGCGCCCCGATCGCATCTGGAGAGTAGTCGGCGTCCATGTGTTCGCCGAGTGCTCGCTGGTAGACGGCTCCGCTGTTCCCGAGTCCCAGCGGGAACCGAGTCGGCGAGGCGATGCCCTGACGAGCGGATTCGGTGAGCTCAATGCACTCACCGATGGAGGCGATGGCGTGATCCATGTCCGCCTCGAACTGGCGTTGGCGTGCAGCCCATCGGCGTCTTCGCTGCTCGGGCGTCTCCTGCACCCTGGGTGGCCGAGGCGGAGTGGACGAAGCAGTCGGCGATGTAGGAGACGGCGCGTTCCCTTCAGATGGCGGAAGAACAACGCCGGCCGTCGCGGTCGCCGAGTGGTTGGCGATGGTTGGCGACGGAGTGGTGATGGTGACGATCCCGTCTGGCGTAGCGTCGAGTCGTGGCGCTGTCTCCTCCGGGGTGGCGTCACGGGTGAAGGAGAGCTCTCCCTCGGGCCCAGCGGTGAAGACCATGGATCCGAAGAAGAACATGGCCCCCTCAGCGATGGAAATCTTCGTGGTCGCCGGCGTGATGACGGCGGAAGTGAATGCCATCGAGCTTGCAGATTGATCTCGTCGATCAACCCCTACCTGGCGCGCCAACTGTCGGATGTTTGGACCCGGCAGTCCACACAGGGTAGCCTACGTGGTTGATTTGTCGAGGGACAGATCGAGGATCAGAAGTCGATGGTAACACAAGACGCAAGGATTGAACAGGTTCGGGCCGTCGAGATGACGTAACACCCTACGTCCTGTGTTGGCGGCGATTGTATTGCTGTGTATGAAGTTCCTGAAGGATCTCCGTAGTTGGGTTCTGTCCTAGGGTTGTAGAGGTTGTAGTTTTTCGTGCTCTGGAGGGGGGTCTCAGGGCGCCTTATATAGTCCGGCTGCCTTGAGTTACAAGTCGACCAGAGATCGTAACCTACCCGGAATACAAGGATTTGATCCCATAACGATTACAGATATCTTTCCCTACAATTCCGGCTAGTTTATCCTGATCTCCGAGCTTCTTGCGGGATACGCCGTGTGCTTTCCTTGCTGCGCGCGTCGTCGCGCCCATTCGGTTCGCCCGACTGGTGGGCCCCCGACTGGTGGGCCAGCCAGTCCGACAAACCGATCCAGATGTACTCGGATTGGGCCGCCCTTTGATGGTTGGGCCAATCCGCCTGCTGGGTACCCCTGGGGGTCTACCCCCGACAAGCTTAGAGTATTACAAGTAAGTAAGAGAATACAAGAACTGAACTCTAGAACTTACCAAGACTCCTTCGGAAGCCCTTCAGAAGATCTACTACTAGAACTATCACTACTAAGACTAAGACTAAGCTTGTAGCAAAAGAGAGCTCTTCTTCTGGTGTGTGTTGAGTACGGCACCCCTTGCAGGTATTTATAGCATCACATAGGCGGTTGGAGCCGGCCAGAGGCGGTTGTGGCAGTTTGGAGGTGAGCCCAGGTCGGCCGAAGTGCCCAGGTCGGCCGACCCTTCGATGAACCACCTCAAGCAATGCATGGCATAGATGGACTCCTGATGGCAGTTTACAGGTACTGGTCAAGGGGGGAGCGAAACGGCCGTAGGGCCAGGTCGGCCGACCTGGCAAGGTCGGCTGACCTGATACCGCCGCCTTTCGGCCACACTCTTCTCTGGTACACTTTCATGTGGGTCCTTATGACGGTTCTAGGTGGGTATACTTGTTTTGCATACATTTGAGTTGAGGTGTGGGCCCTTCAATCCATGAGAGTGACACTTGGCTCATCCCTCACCCTTGTATTCAATCGACCATGATTCAACGTCCTTGATCATCCCTCTGTGTGCTTCTAGACTTGTGTGGAAGATGGGCTTGGATGGGGTCCAGGCCAGGTCGCCCGACCTAGCCAGCTTGGCCGACCTGGGCCTGAGCCCATTTTCCTCCATCTTTTGCACCATAGTCCCTGTACTCAAATATATTCTGGATATGCATGCTACAACATTATTTGAATACAAATGTCTAAGTTATGCTTAGTCTCTATTAGTTTTCTGAGTCTATTGACTGTCGGATTTTCTGTTATAAGGACCATCAATAATATATATGCTCTGTGTTTTTGGGTACTTTCTGAATATGTGAAATGCATTGCACTGAATATCTGTGTGTGTCAATGATCTATCTGTGTGTGTCAATGATAGCAGTTTTTGTCATCAGCCAGTAGCCCTTATTCGTACCGGGCTCTGAGGTAATGCCCGTTACTGATGGATGTTTCATAACGGGTGCTTCCTAAATGCCCATTACTGATGCGAATAATAGAATAGGCATATATTCAACATAATGCACTACTCAAGTAGTGATACATGGTATATTTTTAGGTGATAACTGTCTATTCGCATAACTAAAAAATTGTGGCGCGGTTACGAATCGAACACGCGATCTCATCATGTGTCCGAATCAGTGTCCAAACCATTGCACTACTCAAGTAGTAATACACATAGATTCAACATTAATACAGAGCATCAATAATGTTATCACAGATTCAACATTATCACATAGATTCACACAGATTCAACATTATTACATAGCTCTAATTTGAAGCAACTCTAACTTCATACATTAACAATTATAACTAGACATCTATATAACTACACATGTGCCAATAGAAATAACTAGCACAGGTAGCAAAAGAATGTTCTCAGGGCAAACATTCAACTTTAGACTTCCATTGCAGATCAACTTCATTGTTCAGAGCAACCTGGCACTGGATCATGGATGCCATCATCATCATGAAATCCTTTCCTCCTAACATTTCGTACCAGCTCAAAGAAGACCTGAAGAAAATTGTGAACAATAAAATAAGGGAAGAAAAAAACTAATGAATAATCAAACAAAGCATAACATGCTGAAATAAAATAGTGCACATGAACATTCACCTTTTCTGTACCAATTTCAACATAGCAACCATGAAGAGTGTTAGCAGCATCAACATTAGGGCACAAGATGAAGCCAAACTTCCTTGGAGCGTCAACTACAATCTTATAGAAAGGAACCGGCCTCTTGCCAACAAGGCTCTTCAGTGACCTAAGCATGATAGCAAAACGATTCTGGCCAACAGGAACAACTTCACCTTCCCGAATAGGTGTGCGAGTAACGATTCTGAGGACCTTCTCTAATACCAAGATAAACCATATCTGAATAGCTCATCTCTTCCACTTGTCGGGCAAATGAATTTGGTCCAAATGTATGAGGCTACACAAAAATTTGGTCCAAAGGATATAGATCAAAACTAACAAAAAATAGTAGTGAAAATAAATTAGAAAGTTACCAAGAAAAAGATGGAAAGGTGTCCTGGATGAACAGTTGGCTGGTCATTGTCTTCTAGGTTTAGGTTCTAAGAAAAAATTGAACTAATAAAAAAAGCAAAACATAATAAATTTAACAAGATGAATGGCAAAATATAATTACAAGAACAATACCTGCATCTTAAAAAACAGGAAGAAGAAGCACCTGAATATATGAAAACAGATGCAAGAAATAAATGTACAAATTTCAAAAATACAAGCTCAGAAACTAATACAAATTTTATATATTATATACAACTTAACATCTACAGGACAACTTAACATCCACACCAACACCAAAAAACCTCAAGATACTAATCTACTTGTACCAGAACTAAGATACTAAAAGACATCATTAGGTAAAAACCCTAAAGCTAGTAGATGAGGAAGAAGAAGAAAAGCCCTTGATCAGTGGGTAAAAGAATCTTACAGATGAGGAAGCAGAAATGATACATACCAGCAAAAGAGATTTTCCTTCCTCGAGATATACAGTGATGAGAAAAAGAACCTGGAAAACACAACAAGAACAAGAAAAGGGAGATGAATGAGAAAGAGACAATAGAGGAAATCATAAGAATGAAACAGAAAATAGAAGTCGAGATGAACAAATCTAGTAGATGAAGAAGAAGAAAGGCCCTTGAACCTGGAGTTCTCTCCTTCTCTTTGTGCGTCGATCTTGCTCTCCACCAGTTAGGCAGAGAAAAGAGAAGATAAGTGGCATATAAATGAGAGAAAAGGCAGTAAATGGGCGCGTCAATCGATGTGAGAAATACACCCGTTCACACAAATCCAACCGTTCACATCTCCCCTCCGGAAGGAAGCAACTGCTGTCTCTGGCGGTTCCTATTCCAAGGTGGGTTTTTCGTAACGGGCGCTATCTAAACGCCCGTTACTGCAAAAATGTGTGCATCACCCAGCCTTCGAACCGTGGTCGCCTAGTTCAACTCATACTCGCCATACCATTACACTACTCAAGTAAGTTCGATATAGAACATTTGGAAATTTAGTTATACCTGTCATCTTCACCATTGCGCACCCTCATCTTCATCCCTTGCACTTGCCCCCTCACTCAAGTACTCGAGTACAGTTGGAAATTTAGTCTCCTTCCCTGCTTCCCTGCCTCCGGCTAATCCGGCGATGGCAACGGTGGTGATGCGGCCAACAAGGCGCTCTAGGGCGCGGCTGCAAGCCCAGGATCTGGTGACCGAACGTTTTGCCTCCGGTCCCCCAAAGGCGCTCTCCCCCCGGGTTGCCCCTTCCTCCTCATTGCGTGGCGTCGGCGGGACCGATGAGGGCCCCTCGACTGATCCGGCGATGGCGACGGCGGCGGCGGCTATGCAGCCAACAAGGCGCTTAGGGCACGGCTGCAAGCCCAGGATGAGGGCCCCAAGGCGCTCTCCATCTCCTCCTCGTCAAGCGGCGACGGCGGGCCCGATGAGGGCCCCTCGAGTTTCATCAACAGGAAGGGGGCTCCGGTGAAGCAGGGGAAGGGGAAGGAGAAGGAGATGGCTCCAGTGAAGGAGGAGGAGAAGGAGATGCCTCTGGTAAAGGGAAAGGAGAAGGAGATGTCTCTGGTGAGGGTTTCTCATTGCATTTTCAATTCAATAAAGTTTCTGTACTGAAATTCAGTTTGTTTTGACTGAAACTAGGGTGATCAGTTAAATTTAAATTCAGTTTTTGTACTGATCAATGTTTCAATTCAGTTTTTGTACTGATCAATGTTTCATATCCACTCTTGCAGCGTCACATGACCTTCTGGGACTTGCACAATGAGTTGGCAGCATCACAGATGAGAATCAGTGAGCTTGCTGCTGAGCTTGCAGAGGAAAAGGCCAGGAGGAAGGTGCTTCAGAGTATGCTGATACAGACGGCCAGCAATGCAACAAAACTGTTGTAGGAAGCTGTTAGTTGTAGGTTCTTTTGATTTTGGTGGATACAATAATATTAGGATCAGACCAGCATCAGCAAGGAAATTTTTTTGTCCAAGAATGTTCTTGTGTTGTTTTGTCCAAGAATGTTCATTCTGTTCTTATATATCTGTGATCTGTTCTGTGATCTTTCATGTCTATTTCTATGTTGTGTCAATATTTCAGTGTTTTCTGTTCTGTGATCTGTCATGTCTATTTCATTTCTGCTGTCATAAGCCCTTATTCGTAACGGGCTCTGTCATAATGCCCGTTACTGATGGGAGTTTTGTAACAGGCACTACCTCAACGCCCGTTACTGATGAGAATAACAGATAGCATATATTCAACAGAATAGGCTCAATTTCATCAATACACATATATATTCAACAGAATGCCTCAATTTCATCAATACACATATATATTCAATAGAATAGGCTCAATTTCATCAATACACGTATATATTCAACAGAATGCCTCAATTTCATCAATACACATATATATTCAACAGAATAGGCTCGATTTCATCAATACACATATCAAAGTTGCTTTTTCCTTTCTTTATGGACATGGATTGTTTCCCGATGGTTGGTTCTCAACTATGGTGTTTTATCATTCGCCAAGAGTCGGGGGATGTATGAAGTGTCAAAGGATGGAATTTCGTCAAACTGGTTGTACTCCTCCTCGTCCACAACATTTTCAACCCCAACAATCCTTTTTTTTAGGCATAACCACATGCCAGTTTTTCTTTGCAAAGTCGGGTACATAGAACACTTGTTGAACATCCTTGGCGAAGACAAACAGTTCATCTTTGTAACCAAAGACCCGTAGATCAACACTAACAAACCCATATTTGTACTTGGTCACACCTTTCTTCCCATTGACCCATCGATACCGGAACAAGGCTACCATGAATCCTACATAGTCAAGCTCCCATATCTCCTCTATTTGACCATAATATGTGTCTATCTCCATGTCATTATCGACGGCATCTACACGCACACCACTGTTTTGATAGATGCTCTTGGCATCCTAGGCCATGGTGTAGAACATGTACCCACTGATATCATATGCTTGGTATGTTGTAATAGCGAATAATGGCCCTGCTGCTAGTTTTCTTATCAGATTATCGGTTATAGCAGCGCTGGCATTCTAGACATAATCTCAGAGCCAAGTGTTAAAGCCTTGCATGTGCTTCTTTCAAACCCAAGTCTCATTACGGTTAGGATTCCCTTCACATAGGTGTCGCATGTGCTCGTTGACATATGGTGTGACTACGTTGGTCTGTTGTAGCACGATGAAATGAGCCTTGTTGAAGGAATCTTGACCCGGAGTGATTGACTTTTTGCCCAAGGTCCCAACACCTGCAAGCCTACCTTCATGCCGTGAATGAGGAACACCAATGGGGTTTTAGGGGTCCATATAACCCATGGCCCACTCCACTGCTTCGATAGTACCATAGCCACAAACCATAGCTCCCTCCGAAAATGACCGATTATGTACCAATGATTTGAGAAAGCCATAGAACCTCTCATATGGAAACATTTGATGAAGGTAAGACAGGCCAAGGTAGAAGATCTCTTTCAAAAGATGTGCTGTTAGATGGACCATGAGATCAAAGAATGAGGGTGGGAAAGTAGCTTCAAGCATGCATAGGGTCTCAAAATGCCATTTCTCTATCTTCAACAGCGCATCCTCGTCAATCACCTTTTGTTCTATTGCATTGAAGAAAAAGCACAAGCTCATCACAGCCTCACGAACCTGTACTGTCTTGATACCTCTAAGTGCAACAGGAAGAAGATTTGTCATCAACACATGGCAATCATGAGATTTCATCAATTGGAAATTCATTTTCATGTCCTTCACTGACACTAGCCTCTTGAAGTTTGATGAGTAGCCTGAAGGTACTTTCAAACCATGCAAAAACTCACAGAATTCATGTCTCTCCATTATTGACAATGTGGTTGCTGCTACGGGGAGGTCCGTCCCCGTGTCTGTTTCCTGTGCATAGAGCTCCGGCCTAATGCCCATATCTTTAAGATCCTCTCTTGCATTTTCATGATCTTTTCCTTTCCCCCTCTGTTGTAACAAAGTTCCGCACATGCTCTCGCACACATTCTGCTTGACGTGCATGTTGTCAATCGAATGACGCACATCCAACACCTCCCAATACTCTAGCTCCCATAGTATTGATTTCTTGTTCCATATCCCTTGCCCATCTTCTTCTTCACCATCTCTCTTCTTTCTTTTGCCAAGGATGGTCTTTTTTAGTAACTCCTCGATAGTTTTGATGCCTTGGACTTGCAAGTGGACTTCCATTCCGGACACATGCGGAGGCGCCGTTCGTTTTTCCTTTTCCCCATCAAACTGACAATCCATGTCCCGGTATGGATGTTTCTTGGGGAGCAAACGACGGTGCCCCATAATTATGAATTTCTTTGAGTTTCTTAGCCACAACGAGCATGTTTCATCTAAGCAGTGGGGGCAAGCTTCACCTTTTCTTTTACTCTGCCCAGAGAGGTTGCGATGAGCCGGGTTGTCATTGATGGTAGTGAACAACATGGCGTGCAATGTAAACTCCTCACGCTGGAACTCATCCCAAACCTCCTTCACACCAGGCTTCCAAAGTGTCTTCAAGTCATCAACCAATGGCCTCAAGTAGACATCAATACGGTCACCGAGTTGCTTTGGCCCAGAAACCAAGATTGACAGCATCAGGTGCATAGCCATGGTGGAAGGTTCAACACTGACAGTACGACAGGCCATGTGCTATGCGTTGAACTCTGGTTACCGAATGGGTTGACGCCGTCTGTGCTCATAGCGAACCAAATGTTCCTGCAATTTTCGGCAAACCAATCATATTGGGAATCAATGTTACCCCATTGTGCTACATCTGCGGGGTGCCTAAGCTTGCCATCGCCCTTCTTTCACCCTTTCCTATGCCAACGCAAGAGTTGGGCCTCCTTTCGTGTGGCAAACATGCATTTCAAGCGAGAAATGACGGGGAAATACCATGCCACCCTCACAGGACCCCCTCTGTTACTACCCTTCTTCTTGCCTCTGATCTTCACGGGCTCGTTCCCGTCATCAGCATTATCTCCGCCATCTTTTTTCCTCTTGTACCGACTGAACCCACACTTTGGGCAATTGTCAAGGTCCTCATATTCTCCACGGAACAACACACAGCTGTTGATACATGCATGGATTTTTTCAACCTCTAAACCCAAAGGACAGATTATCTTCTTTGCCTTGTAGACAGACTTGGCCACTTGGTTTCCGTCTGGTAGCATGCTGTTTAGCAGATCTAATAGATGTTTGAAACTTTTGTCGTCCAACCATGACCTGCCTTAAGCTGCAGAAGTTTGAGATCACCAGAAAGGTGAGAGTACTTCCGACAACCAGGATAGAGGGGTATCTTTGAATCTTCCACGAATTGTTTCAGCTTTGCTAATTCAGAAGTTGTGTACACACCTTGAAACTCAACATCTCTCACCATTTGATCAACATTGTTCACACGTGGCAACACATCATCATCATTGAAACCCGTAACTTCTTGGTCAGTCATATCCTCAGGTCGCATCACAACGGGTGGGAATGCTTCATCTTCTTCAAAGTTATTTCCGCATTCTACTTCCCCGGCAATGATGAGAAATCAAGGAGTTAAGACATTCTGCTTTACCCTATGACAATGAGAAATCGAGGAGTTAAGACATTATGCATTTGTTTCACCTTCATTAAGTACTTCAACATGGCGTCATGCTGCCCCTTCATTAAGGCCTTGAGCATGGCGTCGAGCTTCACCTTCATTAAGATATCCTGCTTCGCCTTCGTTAAGGCCTTCCTCACCATGCCTGTTCCAACACGTGTAATTCTTTGTGAATCCACGTGTGATCAGATGATGGAAAATGTTGTCCCGTTGTCCTAACTTCTTCTGGTTGAGACAATCAAAACAGGGGCAATACATTGTAGGCACCCCCAGGTTTCTCATGTCCGCCTCGGCTTGAGCAAGAAAACCATTGACCCCGCTTATGAATGACTCCCAAACTCGGGGCTGTCTGTACATCCAAGCCCGATCAGCCGCCATCCACAAGTTCAAAAAATAAATCTTTGTTAAGAAATATATCGCGTGCAAGAAACTGGTAACAGCCGGCATGAGAGCTGAGGTGGGGAGCAGCGAGGTACAATCCATACCTGTTGGATTTATGGACCCGGCAGTCCACACAGGGTAGCCTACGTGGTTGATTTGTTGAGGGACAGATCGAGGATCACAAGACGATGGTAACACAAGACACAAGGATTGAACAGGTTCGGGCCGTCAAGATGACGTAATACCCTACGTCCTGTGTTGGGTGTATGGATTGCTGTGTATGAAGTTCCTGAAGGATCTCCGTAGTTGGGTTCTGTCCTAGGTTGAATGATTGCTCGTGTTTTGGAGGGGGGTCCCAAGGCACCTTATATAGTCCGGTTGCCTTGAGTTACAAGTCGGCTAGAGATCATAACCTACCTGAAATACAAGGATTCGATCCTATAACGATTATAGATATCTCTCTCTAGAATTTCGGCTAGTTTATCTTGATCCCCGATCTTCTTGCATGATACGCCGTCTGCTTCCTTTCCGCGCGCGCCGTCGTAGTCATCCGGTTCGCCCGACTGGTGGGCCTCCCGAGTGGTGGGCCACCCAGTCTGTCAAACTGGCCCAATAGCACTCGGATTGGGCCGCCCCCTGCTGGTTGGGCCAATCCGCCTTCTGGGTACCCCCGGGGGTCTATCCCCGACAAGCCCCCGAGTAGTACGTGGTTGAGTGACAACTCGGCGAGGTCGTGCTATCGGCAGAGCTTCGAGCTTGCTGCGGTTGGAAGCAAAACCGTGTGATACTGGAGAGAAAAGAGAGCCGTTCGCAACGGATGCGCCGCGAGGTGCGTCCGTTGGCCGTAGCCCCCGAGCCTTGAAGCGATTACGGAGGAATCGGTCCAAGGGTTTGTAGCCTCGTTCTGATCATCTTCGTCGTGGTCGCCAGACAATCAACGGATGCGCCGCGAGGTGCGTCCGTTGGCCGTAGCCCCCGAGCCTTAAGGCGATTCCGTGGGAATCGGCTCAAGGCTTAATCGAGAAGCATCTGACTAAATCATCCGGCGTTAATTTCGGTGGCCAGCCCCCGAGCGTGAGGTCCAGCGGAGTCCTGCGAGACACGCCGAGCAGTCATCGCGGCGCCCAGCCCCCGGGCGTGAGGGCCGAGTCGAACCATCCGAGGTACGCCGAGTAGTTGTCCCCGCGTCAGCCCCCGAGCGTGAGGACTCAGCAGGCAAGCGCGGCGAGCGGTCGTCCCGGCGCCAGCCCCCGAGCGTGAGGGCCGAAGCGCGCCGAGTGGTCGTCCATATCCTGCAGCAAAAACACGGTGCTACGGCAGTATATGATGCAATAAAACGCGAATCCGAGAAGAAAAGTATTCGGCAATGCATGAAAATGATTCCTGCTTCCAGCTTTTTAAGTCAATTAATTTCTCCGGGTAGTTAGCCTGTTACGTTTATGCACCTGATCCCCGATAGCCATAGTCTGTAGCGCAGGGAGCTGGGCCGCATGCACACGTAGGAGCGTAGGCTTACGGAAGAGTCGAGGCTTCATGGGTTAAGGCGCGTGCTGCCCGAGTACTTTAGTGACTTGTATAAAAGCCTACGGAGTGGTAGTCTGGACAGACCAGGTTGTAAAAGCAGTTGGAGTGACCGAGGTGGTCGGCGAAAGTCACGGAGACATAGAAGAGCCGAAAGGCACGAAATCATAAGATATTTTATCGAAAGTAATACTTAGCTTTGTGGTCCGTGTCCAAGTTTCTTGAAGATTCCCTCTTTCTCAAATGCCACAAGGAAGAACGTCGTTCCTGGCATGCGGCGACAAGAACAGTCTCCCCCGTGAACGCACAGGGCTTACCCGTGGTCGAGCAAAACCCAAGGTGATAAGGATGACCTGTGCGCCTCGATAGGAGAGAGGACGCGTGGCTTGGAGCCACACGCTTCACAATGCTAGGGGAATCCCTCGCTCCCTGGTAGCCCGAGGCTATAAGTACTCGTCGGGGAGACGGAGCTGCTATCCAGAGGCGAGAGTATGCATAAGATCCTTGTAGCGAGTGTGCTGGGGGCCTACGGCTGGATTCATCCACCGGGGAAAGTTCATGGAGTTATAAGAGCGCGGTGCTAGAAGAGTGCTTGCGATGCACTTGAGGTGTTGATCAGCGTCTGGATGCTGCTCCGTTGGCTCCTTGCCTTGCCTTTGGTTTTAGGACCGTCAGGGCGTAAGGCTCTGGCCAACCAAGGGGTACCCAAGGGCATTCGCTCTCAACCCTCAAAAGGGGCTGCCTCGTTGACGGCTGCAGTGGTGCTACAAGAGAGCTTGTGACGAGCTCATGTGGGCCAAGCTTGCTTCGGATGCAGCACTAGGCGCAGGGACGAGTGCCCGAGACCGTCACCTTGACGGTTGATGTGTTTGATCTTTGCAACCAGCTTGTGGCCGGCTCGCTTTGTACCTTGTAAGCTTTTCTTTTTTGTAAAAGAATTTCTCTCGTGGATTGTTTTGAGAATGGAGCTTCTTCGTTTTCTTTGTCGACAGCGCGAGCCCCCAAGCTGTAGAGGCTCGGCCGCGCTCGTTGAACCACCGTGGCATGTTTGCAGCGTCAGCCCCCAAGCGTTTCGGGGCTGATCGAGCCCAAGAGGCACGCTGTCTTTGATGCAGCGCCAGCCCCCGAGTCCGAGTGCTGGTCGAGCCTTAGCGGCACGCCACTTGTTTTGCAGTGTTGGCTCCCGAGTGGTCCGGGGCCAATCGAGCCCGAGAGGCACACTGTCTTTAATGCGGCGCCAGCCCCCGAGTCCGAGTGCTGGTCGAGCCTTAGCGGCACGCCATTCGTTTTGCAGTGTTGGCTCCCGAGTGGTCCGGGGCCAAACGAGCCCGAGAGGCACACTGTCTTTAATGCGGCGCCAGCCCCCGAGTCCGAGTGCTGGTCGAGCCTTAGCGGCACGCCGACTTCTTCGTCTTGCCCGAGTGCATGGAGTCATTTTTTACCGTTGACGCTCCGGACGTAACGGTTCGCGTGGGCGTTCAACGGCTCTTTTTTCGTTGCGGTCTCTTCCGTTAATCGCGCCATCTTGCGGTAATTTCGGGCGTTGTAGAGCGCCATAAAAGGCTAGGGTTAGGTCTGACGGGGAAATCCCACTGTTTCGAGATCCATTCCCCCTTCTCTCCATTCCTCATTCAGCCGCCACCAGAGCCTTTCTTCGCTTCTAGATCCGCCCCGCGGATTTAGCCACCACGAGGAGCGCAGCCCCGCGGATGCGTACAAGGCGTTCCGTGCCCAAAGCCATGGCGCTGAAGAGGAAGCTCTCCGACCTCCCCAAGTCAGACAAGATCCCCTCCCCCGCAGTCGCATGGGCACGGGGGAAGGTAACCGTGGAGATGCTGGAGGAGATGGTGGAGCGGAGTATTCTTCCGCCTCAAGCAGTGGCGGAATGGTGCCCAAGCGCCACGGAGGCCTTCCCGTTGGAGAACTCCGGCGAACTGGTGCTCTTCAAGCCGTTCTTCGAGGCGGGGTTTGGTTTGCCGACGGGGGCCTTCTTCCGGGGCCTCCTCCACTTCTAAGGGATCGAGGCCGTCCACCTCAACCCCAATTTGGTCATGGCCTTCTTCGTCTTCATCCACCTGTGCGTGGCCTACCTGGGGATCACTCCCTATTTTGACCTATGGAGGTATCTCTACTGGTTGAAGCCTCAGCCAAGTGAGGAGAAGATGGTCATGGTAGGAGGCGCCGGATTCATGCTGCGCCAAGGCCGGAAGGACCAGTATTTCGACATCGCCCTCAACACCTCCAACAAGGGCTGGAAGGCGGAGTGGTTCTACATCGGGAACCATGCGCCAACGATCCCTTGCCATCGCGGAGCGCGGCCGGTGATCAAGACCTGTTGGAATGAACTTTCCAACGGTCACTAGATGCGCGAGGTGGAGGAGCTCCTCGCGATGATCAAGGAGCTCAAAGATCGGGGTTTGACAGCGGTCGGCGTCGCCTGCAATTTCAGTCGGCGGCTGGTGCAGCCGATCCAGGAAAGGAAGCACCCTGGCTTCGAGTACTCAGGCCGGAAGGATCCTACCCGGGAGGCCCGCCGGACGGTGAGCAAGGAGGAGATGAAGGCGCGCGTAGGCAGGTTCTTCCTCGGCCATGTGTCAGAGAAGCATCAACCGCGCCCATTCTCCTTGAAGAGGCCTGCTCCGCCGATAAGTTTTAGGTCCGAGTGCTTTAGCGTGTTCATCTTGGTGTTGATACTGATTTTTTGATTTTGATCTAATCGACCGTTGGCCATCTGATTTTGCAGCCCTCGCAGGATCGGGTCTTTGAATATTTTTCTCCTTCTCCGCTTCCAGAGGACTCGCCTAGGAAGGCGTACCTGGGGGTAGCAGCTCCGGGTGACCAAGGCGACGTCCCGGCGGAAGGTCCAGTTGACCCGCCTGTTCCCCTGGAGTGGGCGGCCAGTGACACGGAGGGCTCCCTGAGCCCTTCGGACGAAGACGTGGAGGAGACCCGCCCACGGAAGCGGCGGGTGGCTATTGCAAAGGTTGGGGCTCACAGTGCCCGTGTTTCCAAGCCGGTGGCGCCTGGGGCCGGCGAGGCGGCTGACGACGACTCGGCCACGCTCTCCGACGAGGCGCCCTCCATCCAGGAAGCGGTGGTGAATGCGGCGCCGCCTCCTAAGCGGAAGCGCTCGAGGAAGATGACCGCGAAGAAGGTGGCTGCGCAGCCGGCCAAGTAGCCGGTTGCAGGTTCGGACGCCGATGTTGACGAGCCGGGACGAGCTTCCCTGGCCATCGTGGAGAGGGAAGAAGAGGAGAAGGACGAAGCAATGTCCGACTCCTTGTTCCAAGAGCAGGAGCACGCCCGGGCCATGGGCGTGTCAGTGGAGGAGAAGCGGCGGATGGTGGCGGAAGCCTTTGTCCAGGCTGCCGCACGGATGCCAAGCCGATCTCCAATCTGGGGACAAGGCCGATCCTGACGATAGCTACGGCCCAGCTGCGGCCCAAGCTCCCAATCTTGCGGCCTCGGGTTGTTGTGGTGAAAAGTACCCAGTAAGTCTTCGACTCTCGTCTTTCTCTTGTATGTCATTATTTCAAGTTCCTATTTTAACTTCCGACTATTTTTTGCAGCAAATCCTCCGATGTTGATGGTGCGGCGGCCGGCGGGACGGGATCATCAACTGCTACCCCGCCAAAGCCGAGTTCTCCCCCGGCTACACCTGCTGGCACGCCACCTTCAGGCATGGTGCCTGGTGCGACGGGCTCGGCCCAGGAGTCGATGGCGCCGCGATCGGAGCAGGTGCCAGCCGGGCCTGCACCGGAGGAGAACGTGGTGGCGCCCGGGACGGAGGACGTGCAGGGCGGGGCCGGAAGGGCGGCGGCCTCCCCGAGTGGTGGCGCTGGGAATCCTGTAGTGGATCCCTCGGTACCAGCCTTGCACGCGGACAGGGATGCCGCTGCTCAAGGAGAGGTCCTCCAAAAGCAGTCGGATGACCCGGGGACTATGACGGTCCCCGCGACTGATGCCAACGTGGCGGAAGAGGAGGCGGTGCTTGCCGAGCTGCAGCTCGCAATTGACCAATCTCAGCGCTGCGTGGAGGTTCTTGTAAGCGGTCCTCATCTGCTTTGTTTATTTTTCGTGCTTAGTTGTACCTTGCCTGACTTCTTTGCTTTCCACTGATTGGTGCAGAGGTTGACTGCGCTCCGGCAGTCGCGCCTGGAGCGGCTCTGTGACGTGCAGTCGGTGCAAGAGCGCGAGGTGGAGCTGAAGGCGGAGCTCAAACGGGTCAAGCGTCAGCGTGACGCCGCCCAGAAGAGCTTGAACGACGCCATAGTGCAGCATCGCTCGAGTCTTCACGGTACGGTCCTGTCCTTGTATTTTCTGAGTGCTTTTTCTTTGCCGTCAAGTTTTGCCGTATAATTTTTCGTCCTGACCGAGTGCTTCGGGCCCATCACCTCGAGGAACTGAAGGACTTGCATTTTGCGAACGCGAATCTGCAGAAGTCCAAGGAGGTCATGGCGGGCAAGCTGAAGAGGGAACAGGAGTTCCGAAAAGGTGCGGACATGACGATGCTTCAAGCTATGTATACTATCCAGAATGATGCTCAAATCATAACAGGCTTGGAGCAAGAGCTGGCTTCGTCACACTTGGCTTTGACGGACATCCACGACACGGCGAAGGAGCTGATGGACGCCGTTGCTCCTGAAGAGGGTGAGCCGACAGCCCTTGTCGCCCGACTGCAAGCTGCGCCAGCCCGGATCGCCGAGCTAGTCAAGGAGTCGGCGGTTGTGTGCGCGAACGACGCTCTCGCGCGTGTTCGAACGCTCTATCCGCGGATCGACCTTGCACCAGTTGGTGATGGGGTGGCAGCGGATGCTTCAAGCGAGCAAGTGGAGGAGGCCCTGGCTCAGACTCGTCCTATCGCGGAGAAGGTCGGCGAGGCCCTCTAGCTGGAGTAGGATCCTGCTTTGTGGAGTAGAGTAGAGTACACTTTTGCATGTACAGATATTATGAAACCAGTAAAATGAGAAAATTTTGTTGATTTCATCTTATGTTTTAAGGTTGCCCGAGTAGTTCTTTTGCTTAAATGTGCTTTTCCCTTTGCTTCACTTATCCTAAGTTCATAACGTCGAGAGCGGGTCCCGTGCACGTGTAGAAAGGCTTAGGCGTCGTTCCAGGCCCGGTTACACAGCATCTAGTTAGGAACTACTCGGGACGGAGTAATGCCGAGTGGTTTTGTTAAGAGGACAAGTAAAGAAAAAGAGATATCTTTATTGAACTTGGTGATACATAGCTTTGTTATGGGTAGAACCGGCGTAAGTGCTCTATATTCCACGGGTGTGGGACTTCGGTGCCATCCTCGTATTGGAGTCGAAAAGTACCCGGACATATGACCTGGGTCACTATGAACGGTCCTTCCCACGGGGCGGAGAGTTTATGAGCTCCTGCTGTCGATTGCACTCGGCGCAAGACGAGGTCGCCGATGTTGAAGTCCCGTTGCTGGACGTTCTTGTCATGATAGCGTCGGAGTTGTTGCTGGTAACGCGCATGCTGTATGAGCGCGTTAACTCTATGTTCCTCAATGGAGTCGAGATCCACCTCGCGAGCTGCTTCTGCTTCGCCTTCCTCGTAATTGTCGATGCGCGGTGATCCAAAGGCGATGTCGGTCGGGAGGATTGCCTCGGAGCCGTAGACCAGGAAGAAGGGAGTGTGGCCCGTGGCACGACTCGGCTGAGTCCTGAGTCCCCAAATGACCTGTGGTAGCTCTTGGTGCCATCGTCCGGTGAACTTCTTCAACGGGTCGAAGATCCTCGCCTTTAGGCCTTGGAGTATCATGGCGTTTGCTCGTTCCACCTGTCCGTTGCACCGGGGATGGGCGACCAAGGTGTAGTATACGTCGATGCATCTGCTCTCGCAGAAATCCCAGAATGCGGACGCAGTGAACTGTGTTCCCAGGTCGGTTACGATTCTGTTTGGAACCCCGAAGGCGGCGGCTTGTTTTGACGTTGGAGTTCCGATGATGGCTTTATACTCTATCCACTTGGAGAATTTGTCGATGGCGATGAGTATGTGCGTGTAACCTCCTGGGGCTGCTCGAAATGGTCCCACCATGTCCAATCCCCAACAGGCGAAAGGCCATGAGGGCGGGATCGTGCGTAGAGCTTGGGCCGGGAGGTGCTTCTGCTTGGCGAAAAACTGGCATCCTTGGCACCGGCGGACGAGTTCCTTGGCATCAGAGACGGCAGTAGGCCAAAAGAACCCGGCCCGGTATGCTTTTCCGACTAGTGACCCTGCGGCGGCGTGGCTTCCGCAGACTCCCGAGTGGATATCGTCGAGGATCTGGAGGCCGACTTCTTTCGTCACGCATTTGATGAACACTTGGCTTGTGGCAGCTCGTCGGTATAGGGCGTTGCTGACTACCACATAGTTCTTGCTTCGGCGCTCTAGGACCCTTCGTTCCGTGGCGTCCTTTGGTGCCTTGTTGTGGGTGAGGTAATCTATGAACTCGGCCATCCAATCTTCTTCGGCGTCGATGGTCATCACCTCGCAGAGTTCAGGGGCTGGCTCTGGTTCGTCTCCCAACTCTTTGACAGAGGGTTTAAGGAGGCCTTGCACGAACACCCCCCTGGTACTTCCGCGCGGGTTGACCCCAATTTGGCGAGTGCGTCAGCCGTGAGGTTGTTCTCTCGTGGAACGTGATGGTACTCTATTCCGAAGAATTTTTCCTCCTGCTTGTGTACTGCCTCACAGTAAGCATTCATCCGCTCGCTGTGGCAATCCCACTCTTTGTTGACTTGGTTTATAACAACGGCAGAGTCACCATAAACCAACAGCCTCTTTATTCCGAGTGAGGTGGCGATGCGGAGCCCGTGGAGGATTGCTTCGTACTCAGCGGTGTTGTTGATGACGGGGAAGGGTATTTGAAGGACATATCGGAGCAGCTCCCCTTTCGGCGAGATGAAAAGTACACCCGCGCCCCCGCCATCGATCATTAAGGAGCCGTCGAAGTACATCTTCCAGTGTTCTCCGCTAGTGTCTTCCTTCGCGTCCTGGCTCTCGGTCCATTCGGCGATGAAGTCGGCGAGGATCTGTGATCTGATCGCGGTGCGTGGGACGAAATCTATGACGAAGGAGGCGAGCTCGACGGACCATTTGATGATTCGCCCGGTGACGTCCCTATTATGGAGGATTTCGCCGAGTGGAAATTGCGTGACCACCTTGATGCGATGCGCCTGAAAGTAATGGCAGAGTTTCCTTGACGTAATCAGCAGTGCGTAGAGTAGTTTTTGCACCTGGGGATAGCGCGCCTTGGATTCGCTGAGTACTTCGCTCACATAGTAGACTGGTCGTTGCACGCGTTGCACCTTTCCCTCCTCTTCTCTCTCCACGACGATCACAGTGCTCACCACATTAGTCGTGGCTGCAATGTATAGGAGTAGTGGTTCGTTGTTGTGCGGGGCGACGAGTACCGGTGGATTGGAGAGGTAGTTTTTGAGGTCGGTGAAAGCCTGCTGCGCCTCCTGGGTCCATTCAAACCTGTTGGTCTTCTTGAGGATCTTGAAGAATGGCAAGCCCTTATCCCCCAGCCGGGAGATAAACCTGCTCAAGGCCGCCATGCAACCAGTCAACTTTTGGATCTCTTTCTTCCCAGTCGGCGGTTTCATCCTCCGGATGGTGTCTATTTTTTCTGGATTGGCTTGGATGCCTCTGTGCTGACGATGAAGCCGAGTAGTTTCCCTTTCGGTACGCCAAAAACGCACTTGGTCGGGTTTAGCCTCCAGTTGAGCCTGCGGAGGTTGCTGAACGTCTCGGAGAGGTCGGCGATGAACTCGGCTGTCACGCCCAGATTTACGAAGGAAATCCGAATGCTACTATATGTGTACCCAGAAAGTCTTTACACACATATAGCTCAGAAATGAATATCAAAGAAAGGGAAAACAGTGCTCGATAATATAAATCATAACAAGTCTTACATTACAGGCATTACATTATTATCGAGTTCCAAGACATCTCCACAGGGACTCTGACTGGGGGAATGCACTGCCTAGAAGTCCGGGAACTCCTCGGGGAAGACAAAAGCATCCACAGGCGGTTCATCTGAGTACCCATCCGGGATTTTGTTGATATGAAGCAAGTGTAAGTAATCCATCTTACTTAGCAAGCATAACATGATTAAATGAGGCTCAAAAGGCTATGCAAGGTTTAAACTGCGGTTAGCATTTTTAGTTGATTACTTTTAGAATTAACCTGAATTACTACAGTTATATGACAACCCTGGTTGTAACCTACATTATAAAAGCATATGAAATATTATAAATGAACAACATCATATTAAACCATTTATCCGAAAACAAGGTACCCGAGTCAAAAAGGATCCAGGCCACTCTTGACCGTGAGCACGGCTGTTATAACAGTTTTACACTCTGCAGAGGTTGTACACTTTCACCACCGGTCATGATCCCCCTTGCCTTCGGCACGCACTCCCTTCACACCACGTGAAATGAGTACAGGGTTCCACTACAAGACCTTTCAAAAGACACCCTAACAAGCTAGTGGCCGCTATGGTTTCCTGACAGGCGCATGGACCCCTCCAGGCTCCAGCCAAAACATCACACAAATCATCACACACAAACCCCAACAAGAACTGACCGAGGTCCACACTTAAACCTGGCAGCCCACTTGCGCCTTTCGGTAACCACTAGACAAGCTAGAGCCGTACAGTTTACTTAGTCAAGACCAGAGCCATGTGATTCCTGTGGTTGTACGGTTTTCCTGGGTGGCCGCTTTAAGAACGGAACCTAAGAAGAGACGCTTAGAGCAATCAAACACATGCTCAAGCTCCCTAAACCAAGTTGCTAAAAAGCATATTTTAATAAGGTTCCAAGTATACCATTAGTCAAGATTAACATTTTATAACGAACATTAGCGGTTAGCAAGCATAGCGACTTAACCTGACTACCCAATGCAAAACCCTGGCAAACAAGGAATATGGTAAACAAGTCTAGTCATCCTTAGGGTTAACAAATTTAGACACATGCATAAATGAATAAAATGATTATAAGGTGAATAGGTATCAAGGATGAATCATGTTACACTTGCCTTCCTCAAAATATTGCTGCTGATCCGATTCTTCAAACTCTTGATCAAAGCCGGCCTCGAATTGCTCACACTCTAAACACACATTCCAATCACCACACATACATCCATCACAAGCCAGTACATGCATACAAAAGTATTTCTATTAGAACAGTACACCATACAACAAAAATAGAAGCAAAAAGGATATAAAACTAATCTACGCATTTCTACGATCACAACAACGTGAAAATCACTCTAATCGGATTTACGGTGATTAAACTACACTAAAAACAAGATCGAGGACTAACCTGCGATGCACTGAGGACGTAAACGTGATTAAACGTAGACCTTAGGGTGTAGCAGAGGAGTTTTGCAACACAGGGGTTGGATGGCGGGTTTATTTGGGGATTTTGTAGGGACTCTTTAGGATAAAGGCTGAAGGGGTATGGGGCTTCTAATCTAGACCGTTGGATGAAGGATGGGCGGCTGCTGGGCATCTGGGCGGTCATCAGGAAGGGGGCGACGTTGGCCTCGCTGTTCTCACGAACAGAACGGCGACGGCGCCATTGCCAGCGGCAGAAACTCGCCGGGGTTAGGGGCCCCAAGCCTACGGTGCACGGAACTCAGAGATGTTTGGCTCTAGAGAAAGAGGATGTCGGATGTTTGGACCCGGCAGTCCACACAGGGTAGCCTACGTGGTTGATTTGTTGAGGGACAGATCGAGGATCAGAAGCCGATGGTAACACAAGACGCAAGGATTGAACAGGTTCGGGCCGTCGAGATGACGTAATACCCTACGTCCTGTGTTGGGGGAGATTGTATTGCTGTGTATGAAGTTCCTTGAAGGATCTCCGTAGTTGGGTTCTGTCCTAGGGTTGTAGATGTTGCGTATGATCGTGGGTTGTATCGTAGATGTTGTGTTTTGGAGGGGGGTCTCAAGGCGCCTTATATAGTCCGGCTGCCTTGAGTTACAAGTCGGCCAGAGATTGTAACCTACCCGAATTACAAGGATTCGATCCTATAACGATTACAGATATCTTTCCCTATAATTCCGGCTAGTTTATCTTGATCTCCGAGCTTCTTGCGGGATACGCCGTCTTCTTCCTTGCCGCGCGCGCCATCGCGCCCATCCGGTTCGCCCGACTGGTGGGCCTTCCGACTGGTGGGCCAGCCAGTCCGACAAACCGATCCAGATGTACTCGGATTGGGCCGCCCCTTGCTGGTTGGGCCAATCCGCCTTCTGGGTACCCCTGGGGGTCTACCCCCGACAAGCACTGTCGAG
>QPGU01000584.1:3043-48218 GCA_004135705.1 Alloteropsis semialata | reverse complement strand
CAAGCCATCAGGACTCACATCGATGCTCGATCAGCACCCAGCTCGCATGGCCTGACATGGCACCAATCACCCAGATGTGGTAAAGAGCACGTGGGGTTTTCAATACCGGTAAGAAAAAAATTTTGGCGATAAATGCGAAATTTCGGAAATTTTGAAAATATCGGGTTAAATTTTTAAAAAATTAAATTGATTTTTTTAAAAAATTGACATCATTTCTATAGAAAACTCTCTAATCAATTATTCATCACAAATTTATATAACATTGATGAAATAACATAATATCTCATAGAAGTAGGGCCGCGGTAATATGTCGAACCACGGTAATATCGATAAAAAAATTTCGGCCCTCAGCGAAAAAAATGATATTTCGGAAATTTCGGCGACCCACCGGGGAGAACAACGCGGACCGCACTGGCATCCTCCAGATGGTGAGATGGTGGAGGAACTTCATCTGAACAGAGTCGTAGATGGCAATGGTGCCGTCCATGGACCCACATGCGAAGAGCTTCCCTCCTCTTGTTGTAATATAGTGTGTATTTTAGCATTTAAAATTGGTCCTCAAGTATAATGTAGTCTAGAGGATAAAAATCAGTTTTGCATTAAATACTTTTCATTCGTCAACCAATCACCATCAATCATGTTGATGATAACATCTGATCATCGAGACAAGGATATATGCGTCTTTAATTTTCTCTCTTAATTTGTTTTGATTTAACATTCCTATAATGCTATTACAGGAAAGAGGGAGCATGTTCCTCAACTAATAAAATACTTTAGTAATATGTTTATGGACTATATACATGGATCAAAGAATCAACATATGAGTGCTTTAATACAATTATGTTTTATAATCATAGCTCATATGCTATTCTACATAAACCATGTTATTAGGTGTCTGACTGTCTGGTACATCTTATATGCATTGTGATATTTGTGAGAAGCTACTATATGAGTGCTTTTATGAGAGACTCAGTAGAGTTGTTTAAATACAGTTATGTTATGGATGCATATCAACTAATTAATTAATGTTTTTCTTGCCTGCCTTTGAGTTAAATGTAATTTGTGTGAGGGATAATCAATGTATAAACTTAGTGCATATTTTTTCAGAAGATTAACTCTCTCTTATTCCTACAAATTAATAATACTCTTTTTCAGTGGATCATAACCTGCTGCTTTTTTCAGTGATAGGATTGCGGTTCAAACATATAAATTATTTATTTAGTTCATCATTTTCAATTATTTTGATGATATTCTTCGGCCCCACATCCTCAGGACCCCTTCGCGCCTAATGCACCCACATCCACTCTCCTGATCCTGGATTCGCAAAAAAAAAGAAAAAAAAAACGCGCAGGAGACGCTGAGGCCTGGCATTCTCTTGCCCTCGACACACTGAGGAGGTTTGTGCTCGACTCCCTCGTGGTGCTCAAGCGACCTCATTCTGGGCGGCGTGCTGCCGCCGCAGCATTGGCTGGGTAGGTGCTGGCCACCCCAGGATCCTCCTCGCCTTCAGATACATTGCAATATCAATATGCTCACACCTCACAGTTTCCACTAGGACGTGAGTCAGTCCTCTTCATTCCTCCACCCCTGGGCTACTTTATTTGCTTCTAGATCTGGTGGTCTCGTATGTGTTCATTACGGCTTCCTGCCAAGTCTCAATTAGATATTGTTAATTGTTTAGTGTAATGCTAGATAAATCAATTTCGAGATTTTCAGTGTACTGATTGTCAGATTGATAATTGTGCTTTATTTCCATGGGGTTGTTAGTCATTGTAGTAAGTACCAATCCTTAGCCTAACATGAATTTCTAGAAATTAGATAACATTATTTTCTGTAATCATGCCCACTTTATCTATTAACATTTAATAATCACGTCATAATTTACTTTCAAAATTTCAGTTACCTTGACCACAAGGAGCATTGGTACCCTGGCTTGATGGTGGTCCTGCGACGTGGATGACGCAAGCAAGCCGAAGGTCTCCATTTTGTGCCACCACACCATCAGTTTCTGGTTTCAAGCAGCCTGTTCGCTTGGCTTATCAGCCACCCGCCAGCAGTACTTCAGTCTCACAACAAATCAGCACCAGCCACCAGCCAACCGAACAGGCTGATGAACGTTCAACTATTGAGGTTTTACTCATACCATCAGTCTTATGAATTTGTGCTGCTAGAGGAGTAGTTCTTCATTGAGTTGAGCTGTTACAATGTGCTGACCAGAGGCAATAGGTTTTGCTATGAGCAGTGTGGAGCCATCACTTGTGCTGTCCCTGTAGTTATTGTGTTGTTGGTCCATAATTTGGTGTTTAAATGATGACAAGTGAACTTCTAGTGTAGACTAATTTTGATTAGCTGACTTATTTATTTAAAGGATGGAACTTCTGAACCTTCATCTATTTGGAAACTGTACCTCTGCATTTTGGACTTGTTTTAGTCTTTTCAGCTTATGGTTATTTATTAAGAATCAACACATCGTTATGCATATGGGTGCCCCTCTAAGAACTGACGATTTTGAGTAGTAGAGAAATAGAGAATTAAATGGATGCCGCATCTGGCAACGACTTCCACTGGCAGATCTTTTGTTTTGCTTGCATTGTCAGCAGAAGAAGAAAAAAAACCCCATGATTTCAGCCATCAAATTCTATTATTTTCCCGTATCAACGGGAGGGCATATTGATTAGTAATAAGTAAATAATTGTATAGAAATCCCGAATTAAATTGATTACAACGTTGAGAAAGCAGGCAAATGAAGCGGACGGACCGGAGCTCAGATCGAGTAAGCACCACTACGGCACTACCACCAGATCGAGAAAAAAAGATGGAAATATTCCATGGGAATTGATCGAGAGCTATCTCAGATTGGATGAATGAATAAAGAGAAGCAAGGGAAATGAAATCACTGCTGGCGCTTTGATTTATTTTTGTTAGGATCGATCGGATCCGAAGCAGATCAACTTACATGTCGTCGCGCAATCAAATCGATCTGACTAGCAGCAGGAGCACCTGGCTCGGAAACGAGCAGGGGCAGGGCACCACAATCAAAGTCGACAACCCCGGCCTCGCACGTCGTGCAGTCAAGAGTGGGCTCTGTCGGATAGCAACGCCGCGATCCCAGGACGCCTGGCTTCTTGGCCACATCCTCGACCTCGACGGAGTTGAGCCTCGCGGCGAAGGCGTAGATCCCGTACCTGACGTACCTGTAGTAGGAGTCGAGGAGGCGTGGCTCGTCGCCGTAGTAGTCAGCGACCACGGTGCTCGGCAGGAAAGACTCGTGCCAGCGGCGGTGCGCGTCTTCGTCCATGGCGCCGGCGTTCGGTGGCGCCCGGAGGGTGATGAGGTGGGTTTCGAATGGAACCACGGGATAATACGGCCGTCGGCTTTCTGCTGCACTTGGCGGCAGTGCAGCAGAGAGGAGGAAGAGGAGGAGGATGGCCATGACAGCCGCCGCTGCTAGCAATACAGCACCAGCGGTGCGCTTCTTATTACCAAGAAGTGACATGGAGGAGGAGGGGAACAAGAAGGAGCAGGCCCTGCTTGATTTTGTTTGGATTTGGTTCCTTGTGCATATAGAGAGAGAGAAAGAACAAGGCAAGCACAAATGAAATACGTTTTCTAGTATCATTTATTGTTGCTAGCTAGTTGTTGTGCCTCTCTTTTTACATCGAGTCAATTTTAATTTGGCTAGGTAGCTGCAATAATTAACAAGATACAGTATGCGTATAAAAAAATACGGTCAAACCCACACCCGTTTGCATTTACTAGGGCCCGTTTGGTTTTCTAGAAAAGAAACTGTTCACAACTTTGACCACTAATTAAAAGTATTAAATAAAGATATTTTACAAAAGTAACTTCAGAACTCCTGCGCTAGGGACCCTGAAGAATCTAATGAGGCCTTTGACCGCATGATTAAAGGATGTTTAAAGGATGGTTACTGCAGTATCACTGTAGCCAATCATCGATTAATTATGTTCATTAGATTCGTCTCGAAAAGTTACGCTCATCCGTGAAGAGGTTTTGCAAATAGACTTCATTTAGTACTCCATGCATGCAAGATTTCTTTCGTTACTGTAGCTATTCCAGACCTATTCTAGAGAACCAAACGGGGCCTAGTACTGATGATTTGCATGCAGTTTGTTCGTCTTCCTCTGACGTGTACTCTCCTGCGCGTTATCCTCCAAGTGTTCCAAGCCTGTACTGTAATCGGAGCCAAGGTGTCCACATCATTAGAGAGAAGAAGGGACACGTGGCCAGAAGTCCGTTGCCGACAGGTGGGCCCGGGATAGGAGTGAGTGCGCTCCCACCCCCAACCCACTTCACAGACACGGCCGATCAGAGGCAGAGGCCACCCACCAACGCGGCGCCCTCCCCATCGCCACGCGCCGCGCACCGCCCTGAGCCGGGCCATTACGACTTCATCAATGACCTCTTCTGATGACATCCGGGATGGATCAGACTACCCGGTGTACTCGTAGCCAAATTGCATCGCTGCTGCAGAGGTTGGATCCTTCTTTTCATGAAGCTGTACGCAACTCTCTCTGCAGTCAGGCCCTGCTTTTTCAGTTCCGTCGTTTTCTCCAGCAACCCCGGAATCTGAAAGCTCTCATTCTCATTCGGTAGTTGGTATTCCACTAAGGACGGTGCCCAGTCGGCGCCTTGATCTTTGGCAATTGGTTGCCGATATACAACCACTTCTCCTTCCAATCTGCATTGGAGTGAATCTGCATTGTTGTCGAAGTAAGAAGTCTTAGCGCTTTCGTGCATCTGGAACCCTGCTCCTCCGACTACTGCAGTACACTCTGTCTTCGGCTACGGTTTCAAACGGAACAGCTTGCGAAATAACTAAAAGTGCAGGTTGATTCCGAGGAAAGCTTCACAGAAGTGTATGAACACTGCAATATGAAATACCCCGTTTGGATTCAGGTGGACTATCTCGACATGATAGAATTCGAGTAGCCCACGCACGAAATCCGACGCGGGTAATGCTAATCCACGTTCGAAGAAAAGAGAGAAGATCGGGATCTCATCTGGATTTTTCTCGAAGGGCCAGGCATCTCCATATGCGGCATTCCAGTTGACGACCGCTCGATCTTGGAGCAGACCCGCATCAACCAGCGTCTGGATCTCGGCCTCTTTCAACTTGGATTTCTTCCACGCCATTGCTGGAGTGGGGGGCGCGGTCTGATCTGTCTTCCCATACTTCGGCGCTGGCAGTTCGGGCTCCTTCCGCTTCCGGCTACTGCCTTCCTTCTTCTCCGCTGCGGCTGGCCTGACACCTGATCGTTTCTTGCCCATCCTTGAAGTCACCGGAGTCTTCACTCGCATTCGCTCAGGGGCTTAAGGATTGGGACGATGGAGGCTCGCTCAGATCTCTTGGGGCGGCGGCAGTGTTAGGGTTTGTTTTTGGCTGACGGCCGGAGACGAAGGGGCAAATGGGTTCGATAAACCCTAACTGAACGGTTCACTTACCTTATAAAGGCACAGTATCGGGGATACTCCGGATTTTTTACCAGTTACCAAACTGTGGAGATTTTGAGGATATTCCTTATTCACCGGTCACGTTGACTATTAAGTTGACCCTTATAACCATCAAGACTACTCGGCTACAAGGCTCGGGGTCTGTGTGCCACGTGTCCTTTGGTTCAAAAGTTTTTTCAGGTTTAAAAGGATAAGGTGATGAAATTACAAGATTGACCTTCAGCCTGATTCTTTGATTCAACCTAAGGCTCGGGGGCTACTCCATATGGAGTGCGATTTTCATCGCACCTCCATATATTTACAAGAAAGGGTTCAGCAATAGTTTGAGCACCTTACACCCTCATGGCAGTCGGAAGATTTCTCGAAGACCTCACCCGGAAAAGTACTCGAAGACTACTACAACTAGTCGGGGACTTCTTCAGAACTACTCGGCACTGCTACATTCGGCTACAAAGTACTCGGGGGCTTGTCGGCCAGACATCCATGGGCCCACCGACAGGGTAAAGAGGCCCCACGGATACAGCTGGTCACCTAGGGGAACTGTACATGGAAGCCACGGTGCAAGACGGCGTGGTATACATGGAAGGCCCAAGAATTAGTCGGTAGACTAAAGAATACTAATTGTAACAGCAATAGGACTTCCTAGTCGTCCCCGACTAGTACTCTTGTACTCAAACCGACTTGTAACCCTGCCTCCCGAGTATATAAGGCGAGGCAGGGACCCCTCCAATCAATCAACACATACGCAAACACACAGGACGTAGGGTATTACGCTATTCCGGCGGCCCGAACCTGTCTAAATCATGTGTTCGTGTCCACCTTCGAGTTCTTGATCTCGGCGAGCCCCACCACCAAACACTACCTTGGGCATACCCCTTGGTTGGTTGCCGAGTCTAAACACCGACAGTGGAGGCATGGCATTGACCCAATTGGAGTTAGAAAGTGCGTGTCCAACATCTCGGGGCTCAAAACTAGCAACAAAAGCAGAATGTGCAAAGTGACAGTGATTTCTAGACCTTTGCCTTGTGACGCGCTCGTCAAGTTCACCGATCATCAGTCGTGGTGGATGAGTGTCGGGGGTAGACCCCCAGGGGTACCCAGAAGGCGGATTGGCCCAACTAGCAAGGGACGGCCCAATCCGAGTGCTATGGGCCGGTTTATTAGACTGGGTGGCCCACCACTCGGAAGGCCCGCCAGTCGGACGAGCCGGATGGGCGCGACGGCGCACGCAGCAAGAAACAAGACGGCGTATCCCGCAAGAAGCTCGGAGATCAAGATAAACTAGCCGGAATTATAGGGAAGATATCTGTAATCGTTATAGGATCGCATCCTTGTATTTTGGTAGGTTATGATCTCTAGCCGACTTGTAACTCAAGGCAGCCGGACTATATAAGGCGCCTTGAGACCCCCCTCCAGAACACGATTACAACCCACGCGTTCATACAACCTAGGACAGAACCCAACTATGGAGATCCTTCAGGAACTTCATACACAGCAATCCATACACCCAACACAGGACGTAGGGCATTACGTCATCTTGACGGCCCGAACCTGTTCAATCCTTGCGTCTTGTGTTACCATCGACTTCTGATCCTCGATCTGTCCCTCGACAAATCAACCACGCGGACTACCCTGTGTGGACTGTCGGGTCCATAAATCCGACAGTTGGCGCGCCAGGTAGGGGTTGATCGACGAGATCAATCTGCAAGCTCGATGGCATCCACTTCCGCCGTCATCACGCCGGCATCCGTGAAGACTTCCATCGCTGAGGGGGCCATGTTCTTCTTCGGCTCCATGGTCTTCACCGCCGGACCCGAGGGAGAGCTCTCCTTCACCCGTGACGCCACCCCGGAGGAGACAGCGCCGCGACTCGACGCTACGCCAGACGGGATCGTCACCATCACCACTCCGTCGCCAACCATCGCCAACAACTCGGCGATCGCGACGGCCAACATCGTTCTCTCGCCATCCGAGGGGAACACGCTTCCTCCCACTCCGCCTCCGCCACGCAGGGTGCAGCAGACGCCCGAGGAGCGAAGGCGCCGATGGGCTGCACGCCAACGCCAATTCGAGGCGGACATGGACCACGCCATCGCCTCCATCGGCGAATGCATCGACCTCGCCGAATCTGCTCGCCAGGGCATCGCCTCGCCGACACGATTCCCGCTGGGACTCAGGAACAGCGGGGCCGTCTACCAAGAAGCACTCGGCGAACGGCTGAGCGCCGACTACTCCCCAGATGCAATCAGGGCGGCCGATCCCGTCACGGCCATCCAGATCGGACCTGCCCCGGACGTTGCGGCAACGCAACACCCTCATCCTCAGGATACGCTGACTCCGCCTGAACCGGAACTAACTCCGACTTTCCCGCGGGTGACACGTGTCCTCCCTCCCAATAAGAGGATCGTGCCTGCCAAGCGGGAGACGTTCGTCTCCGACATATCCGCCGATGAGCCAACGGTCCAAGGAGAGGATCAAGCGCACCGTGACGCCAGGATCGGGCGCAATGGTGAGAAGCAACGACGCCGCGACGCGCGGCGAGAACGCCGAAACCCCAGGACCATGCGTAACCTCCACGACGACTTCGTCCATGAAGTTGGCGGCGTGGGCGTCTACGCCACCCCGTCAGCCAACCTCGCCGCCGCGCATCTTGAACTGGAAGGGATCCCGGAAACCCCGGAGCTCAACCGGATCAAGACCAGGCTGACTGCGGCCGCGGGCATGATTAACGCCCAAAAGGCTCCTGCCTCCTCATCTCGCCACTCCAAGTCGGCCAGCCGCCGAGAAGCCGATCACGACGTGGTCGACCAGCCAGACCTCCGCGAACAACTCCGCAGCCGCGACCTCCGTAGGAACCTCGACGACCGCCACCGGCGAAGGGACGAGGAGGAGCTCCGACGGCGCGCCGAGTACAATCGCGAACACGGCGCCCCGGGGCTGGACCGCGACGCCCGCCTACGCCAAGAACTCGAGGCCAACGAGGCCGCGCGCCGCCGCGAGTTCGACCGCAAGTACGGCCCTCCACTCGGACAAGACAGGCCGCCGCGGGCTCGCACCTCTGAAGACTACTCCGCCGACTCAGGACACGTGGACATGGAGAACCTCAACGACTGCGACGGCTTCCCAGCGTTCACTGCCCGAGTAAGATCTATTCGAATGCCTGCTAATTTCAAACCTACAGGCATAGAAAGATACGATGGGAAGACGGACCCGACGATGTGGCTACGGACGTATAGCATCGCCATCCGCGCGGTGAACGGCGACCACGACTCCATGTGCGCCTACTTCCCCGTCGCCATGACCAAGGTGGGGCTGAGCTGGCTCCACAGCCTCGAGCCCGGCTCCATCGACAACTGGGACACTCTCTGCCACCAGTTCAAGAGCTACTTTCAAGGCAGTTCCATTCGGCCAGGCACAGCGTGGGATCTGGGCAAGGTGAAGCAAAATCGCGGGGAGAGCCTCCGCGACTACACCGACCGCTACATGGAGAATCGCAACCTGGTTCCCGGCTGCTCCGAGTCCGAGATCATCAGCTACTTCCTCGACGGCCTCGCCGACTCCGTCGTCTTCGAGCGCCTCTGCGAGGACCTGCCAAAGACCTCCGGCGAGTTCTTTGGTCGGGTGAACAAGATGGCGAACGCCAAGGAAGCCGCTCGCCTCCACTACAGCAAGAAAAGCACTCGGGACGACGATCGGCCCTCGCCGAGAGGACCGTCCGAAGAAGGAGGACAAACGCCGAACCAGACCGGAGCCAAGCCAGACGGGTGACCGAAAGCGCTCGGGAGACTACACCATCGCCGCCATGGATCGCGGAGGCCCTCGCCCGCGGTCCAACTTCAGCGCCGACTTCGAAAAGATGCTCCAAGGGCCCTGCCCCATTCACAAGCAATCCAAGCATCGCATGATCGACTGCATGGGACTCGCCGACGCCTACAAGAAGAAGGAGGGGAAGCTGCCGCCACGCGACGACGACAAAGGCGACAAGGGAAAAGGGGCCCCGCGAACCCCGCTTTCCCGAACGTCGAGAGGCAGGTGAACTTCATCCTCGGAGGACCGCCGCCCGTGGATGACAAGCGCCGGAGAAAGTGCGTGACCGGGAGATATTCTCCTGCTACGCGTCGCCGATCCAACCGCTCCGCTGGTCCGAGCAGCCGATCACCTTCTCCAGGGAGGACCAGTGGTTCCAAGTCTCCGACGTGGGCGAGTATCCACTGGTGCTCAGCCCGATCGTGCACAACGCCCGCCTCACCAAAGTACTCGTCGACGGCGGGAGCGGGCTCAACATCATTTTCGCCCAAACGCTGAGGGACATGGGCGTCGGCCTCGACGCTCTGACTCCTTCCCTCCACCCGTTCTACGGGCTGATCCCGGGCAAGGGCTCCAAACCACTCGGGCAGATAGTTCTGCCCGTCACCTTCGGCGATCAGGACAACTTCAGGACCAAGTACCTCAACTTCCAGTCGCCGACTTCACCACCGCCTACCACGCCATACTCGGGAGGCCAGCACTTGCCAAGTTCATGGCGATCCCCAACTACACGTACCTGCTGATGAAGATGCCGGCACCGAACGGCGTCCTCTCCATCCGCAGCGACGTCCACACCGCCAAGGGCTGCGATAAAGAAGGGCTCCACCTCTGTACCGGCATCGAACGCAGCATGCTCCAAATGGAAGTGGCCCACGAGGCGAGAACCTTCCAAGGAGACCCGGGCTCCATCCCCGTGTCCTCTAAGCGAAGGGCCGCGCCGACCACCATGCAGCCGGCTGAAGAAGTGCGCCCTATCTCGCTTGGACTCTCCGACTCCTCCAAGACCGCCCTGATTGGTTCAGGGCTCGACCCCAAATAGGAAAGCGCGCTCGTCGCCTTCCTCCGGGACAATGCCGACATATTTGCA
This sequence comes from Alloteropsis semialata, assembly GCA_004135705.1. Classification (NCBI taxonomy): domain Eukaryota; kingdom Viridiplantae; phylum Streptophyta; class Magnoliopsida; order Poales; family Poaceae; genus Alloteropsis; species Alloteropsis semialata. Next base: position 37,852 of record QPGU01000584.1, on the reverse strand, counting down.
TGGACTCCATCAGATATGCCGGGTGTTCCGAGGGAGGTGGTCGAGCACTTCTTGAAGGTTGACGCGAACGCCAAGCCAGTTCGCCAAAAGCTCCGACGCTTCGCGCAGGACCGCAAGGAGGCCATTAGGGTAGAGATTACGAGGCTGTTAGCTGCCGGGTTCATTAGAGAAGTCTTTTATCCCGACTGACTTGCTAAGCCAGTCCTTGTAAGAAAAAAGAATAATGAATGGAGAATGTGTGTTGATTACACGGATCTCAACAGGCACTGCCCTAAGGACCCCTTCATCCTGCCCTGCATCGACCAAGTCGTCGACTCCACCGCCGGATGCGTACTCCTATGCTTCCTTGATTGTTACTCCGGCTACCACCAGATCGCCCTGAAAGAAGAAGACCAAGAGAAGACATCCTTCATTACTCCGATCGGTGCCTACTGCTACACCAAGATGACTTTCGGCCTCCACAACGCTGGCGCCACCTACCAAAGGGCCATAAACTTGACCCTGGGCTCGCAGATCGGCCGCAACGCCGAGGCTTACGTCGACGACATAGTCATCAAAACGAAGATCGAAGCCGAGTTCATCACTGACCTCTCCGAGACGTTCAACAATCTCTGCAGGCTCAATTGGAGGCTAAACCCGACTAAGTGCGTCTTTGGCATACCAAAAGGGAAACTACTCGGCTTCATCGTCAGCAACAGAGGCATCCAAGCCAATCCAGAGAAGATAGACACCATCCGGAGGATGAAACCGCCGACTGGGAAGAAAGAGATCCAGAAGCTGACTGGTTGCATGGCGGCCTTGAGCAGGTTCATCCCCCGGCTGGGGGATAAGGGCTTGCCGTTCTTCAAGATCCTCAAGAAGACCGACAAGTTCGAGTGGAACCAAGAGGCGCAGAAAGCTTTCACTGACCTCAAGAACTATCTCTCCAATCCACCAGTACTCGCCGCTCCACATAACGACGAAACGCTACTCCTGTACATTGCTGCCACGACTAATGTGGTGAGCACCGTCATCGTCGTGGAAAGGGAGGAGGAAGGAAAGGTGCAACGAGTGCAGCGACCAGTCTACTACGTAAGCGAAGTACTCAGCGAATCCAAGTCTCGCTATCCCCAGGTGCAGAAACTACTCTACGCACTGCTCATCACGTCAAGAAAACTCCGCCACTACTTCCAAGCACATCGCATCAAGGTGGTCACGCAATTTTCACTCGGCGAAATCCTCCACAACAGAGACGTCACCGGGCGAATCATCAAGTGGTCCGTCGAGCTCGCCTCCTTCATCATAGACTTCGTCCCGCGCACCGCCATCAGATCACAGATCCTTGCCGACTTCATCGCCGAATGGACCGAGAGCCAGGACGTGAAAGAAGACACCAGCAGCGAACACTGGAAGATGTACTTCGACGGCTCCCTAATGATCGACGGAGGAGGCGCCGGTGTACTCTTCATCTCGCCGAAAGGGGAACAGCTCCGATACGTCCTCCAAATTCGTTTCCCCGTCACCAACAACGCCGCCGAGAACGAAGCAATTCTCCACGGGCTCCGCATCGCCACCTCACTAGGCATAAAGAGACTCCTGGTGTCGGATGTTTGGACCCGGCAGTCCACACAGGGTAGCCTACGTGGTTGATTTGTCGAGGGACAGATCGAGGATCAGAAGTCGATGGTAACACAAGACGCAAGGATTGAACAGGTTCGGGCCGTCGAGATGACGTAACACCCTACGTCCTGTGTTGGCGGCGATTGTATTGCTGTGTATGAAGTTCCTGAAGGATCTCCGTAGTTGGGTTCTGTCCTAGGGTTGTATGATCGTGGGTTGTAAAGGTTGTATCGTAGATGTTGATGGATGTTGATGCTCTGGAGGGGGGTCTCAAGGCGCCTTATATAGTCCGGCTGCCTTGAGTTACAAGTCGGCCAGAGATCGTAACCTACCCGAATTACAAGGATTTGATCCTATAACGATTACAGATATCTTTCCCTACAATTCCGGCTAGTTTATCCTGATCTCCGAGCTTCTTGCGGGACACGCCGTGTGCTTTCCTTGCTGCGCGCGTCGTCGCGCCCATTCGGTTCGCCCGACTGGTGGGCCCCCGACTGGTGGGCCAGCCAGTCCGACAAACCGATCCAGACGTACTCGGATTGGGCCGCCCCTTGCTGGTTGGGCCAATCCGCCTTCTGGGTACCCCTGGGGGTCTACCCCCGACAAGCCCCCGAGTAGTACGTGGTTGAGGGACAAGTCGGCGAGGTCGCGCTGTCCGATGAGCGTCGAGCCTGCTGCAGTTGGAAGCGAAACCGCGTGATACTGGAGAGAAAAAAGCCGTTTACCCAACGGATGCGCCGCGAGGTGCGTCCGTTGGACGTAGCCCCCGAGCCTTGAAGCGATTCCGAAGGAATCGGTCCAAGGGTTAGTAGCCTTGTTCTGAAGTCGTCAGACAATCAACGGATGCGCCGCGAGGTGCGTCCGTTGGCCGTAGCCCCCGAGCCTTGAAGCGATTCCGAAGGAATCGGTCCAAGGGTTAGTAGCCTTGTTCTGAAGTCGTCAGACAATCAACGGATGCGCCGCGAGGTGCGTCCGTTGGCCGTAGCCCCCGAGCCTTGAAGCGATTCCGAAGGAATCGGTCCAAGGGTTAGTCAAGGAGCACCTGGCTAAATCATCCGACGTTAATTTCGGCGTCTAGCCCCCGAGCGTGAGGGCCGGCGGAGTCCTGCGAGACACGCCGAGTGGTCGTCCCGGCGCCAGCCCCCGAGCGTGAGGGCTGAGCACGCCGAGTAGTCGCCCCGGCGCCAGCCCCCGAGCGTGAGGGCTGAGCACGCCGAGTGTCGTCCCGGCGCCAGCCCCCGAGCGTGAGGGCTGAGCACGCCGAGTGGTAGTCCCGGCGCCAGCCCCGAGCGTGAGGGCTGAGCACGCCGAGTGGTAGTCCCGGCGCCAGCCCCCGAGCGTGAGAGCTGAGCACGCCGAGTGGTCGTCCCGGCGCCAGCCCCCGAGCGTGAGGGCTGAGCACGCCGAGTGGTCGTCCCGGCGCCAGCCCCCGAGCGTGAGGGCTGAGCACGCCGAGTAGTCGTCAGTACCCTGTAATAAGGTAAAAACTCGAGGAGAAAATATTCGGCAATACAAATACTAATGAACTCCGCTTCCTGCTTTCAAGTCTTTTAATTTCCTCGGGTAGTTAGCCTGTTACGTTTATGCACCTGGTCCCCGATAGCCGTAGTCCATAGCGCAGGGAGCTGGGCCGCGTGCACGCGTAGGAGGGTAGGCGTACGGAAGAGCCGAGGTTTCACGGATTAAGGCGTGTGCTTCCCGAGTACTTTAGCAACTTGTTTTAAAGCTCGCGGAATTGGCGAAAATAATCAAATGAAACTTATCTTGGCGAGAGGTTCGAGTCCCGGAGGATTCCTTCTTCATAGGATATGCCAAGGAGAGGCAGGCAAGGCGGCGTCGCTTCTGTGATGCGGCGTCAGGAATAGAGTTCCCGTGACTGCACAGGGCGCTCCCGTGGCCGAGTGGAGCCAAAGGAGATAAGGGCGACCTGTGCACTTCAAGCTGGAGGAGAGGACGCGTGGCGTGGAGCTCGTGCTCGTGATAGTGGAGAAACCTTCCGTCCCCCGGCGACTAGGGGCTATAAATACCCGTCGGGGAGCCTGAGCTGCCACCCAAGAGCGAGTAGACATAGGATCCTTGTAGTCAACATGCCGGAGGTTTATCGTTGGGTTCATCCACCGGGGAGAGCTTATGGAGTCATCACGGCGTGGTGCTAGAAGAGTGCTTGCGAAGGACCTGAGGCGTTGATCGGTGTGTGAGTGCTGCCCTGTTTACCCCCGCATTCCCATGTGACGAGGGCCATGTGGGGTGAAATGCTTTGTAGAGCCAGGGACCGCCGAAGGCATCCGCCATCAACCCTCCACCGGTGCTGTCCCGTCGACGGCTGCAGTGGTGCTACAAGAGAGCTTGCGAGGAGCTCATGTGGGCCAAGCTTGCTTCGGATGTAGCACTGAGCGCAGGGACAAGTGCCCTAGGCCGTCATCTTGGCGGCTGATGTGTTTGATATTTGTAACCGGCGTAAGCCCGGCTTCGTTGTATCTGTATTTCCTCTGAAAAGGATTGTATTGCCTGTTGCAATTTGTTTGCAGCGTCAGTTCCCGAGCGTTTCGGGACTGATCGAGCCCTCATGGCGCGCTGCTTTTGATATGGCGCCAGCCCCCGAGTCCGAGTGCCGGTCGAACCTTAGCGGTACGCCTTCAGTTATGCAGTGTTGGCTTCCGAGTGGCTCGGAGCCAATCGAGCCCGAGAGGCACACTGACTTGATCGTGGCGCCAGCCCCCGAGCGTGGGAGCTGTTCGAGCCTTAGCGGCACACCACTAAGTTTGCAGTGTTGACTCCCGAGTGGTTCGGGGCCAATCGAGCCCGTGAGGCACACTGACTTGATCGTGGCGCCAGCCCCCGAGGATGGGAGCTGCTCGAGCCTTAGCGGCACGCCACTGGGTTCGCAGTGTTGACTCCCGAGTGGTTCGGGGCCAATCGAGCCCGAGAGGCACACTGACTTGATCACGGCGCCAGCCCCCGAGCGTGGAAGCTGTTCGAGCCTTAGCGGCACGCCGACTGCTTTGTCTTGCTTGAGTGCTCCTTGGTCATTTTTTACCGTTGGCGCCCGGCGTGTAACGGAAGGTGAAGCGCCCAACGGCTCTTTGTACCGTTTCGCCCGCCCCCGCTGATCGCGCGATCTCGCGGTAATTTCGGGCATTAAGGCGCGCTATAAAAGGCGAGGATTAACCCCCGGAGGGTAATCTTCTCATTTCCAGATCCGTTCTCCCCGTTCTTCGCTCTTCATTCCGCCGCCACCAAAGCTCCCCGCGCTCGCAAGCCCTTAGCGCGATCTTAACCACCACGGGGAGTGTAGCCTCGCTGATGCGTTCCAAGACCCCTGCCGTAAGATCCATGGCGGGGAGGAAGAAGTTTGCTGCCGGCGCTGTCCCGAAGACTGACAAGATCCCTTCCCCTGTCCTCGCGTGGACGCGGGGGAAGGTGACAACGGAGGCGTTGGAGGAGATGGTGGAGCGGAACGTCCTGCCGCCTCAGGCCGTGGCGGAATGGCGGCCGAGCGCGGGGGAGGTATTCCCGTCGGAGAACTCCGGCGAGTTGGTCCTCTTCAAGCCCTTCTTCGAGGCGGGGCTTGGTTTGCCCACGGGAGCATTCTTCCGCGGGCTGCTGCACTACTACGGGATTGAGGCGATCAACCTCAACCCGAACTCAATCATGGCGATCTCGGTCTTCATCCACCTTTGTGAGGCGTACTTAGGTATTTCTCCTCACTTTAATTTGTGGAGGTACTTGTACTGGCTGAAACCTCAGCCAAGCGAGGAGAAGATGGTGGTGGTCGGAGGAGCCGGCTTCATGCTTCGTCAGGGGCGGAAGGACGACTACTTCGACATCGCCCTTAATACCTCCAACAAAGGGTGGAAGGCCGAGTGGTTTTACGTCGGGAACCACGCGCCGGCAATCCCGTGCCACACCGGCGAGCGGCCAAAGGTCCAAGACTGCTGGAACGAGCTCCCAGACGCCTCGGAGATGGACTAGGTGGAGGAGCTCCTTGAGCTGATCAAGGAGTTGAAGGTTCAAGGCCTCACAGCAGTCGGCATCGCCTGCAACTTCAGCAGGCGGTTGGTCCAACCCATTCAGGAGCGGAAGCACCCGGGCTTCGAGTACTCGGGGCGAGACGACCCCACTCGGGCTGCTAACCGCACCGTGGGGAAGGAGGAGATGAAGGAGCGGGTCGGCGGGTTCTTCCTCGGCCGTATATCGGAGAAGGGCCAGCCGCGCCCCTTTTCGTTGAAGAGGCCACCACCACCGGTGAGTTTACTTTCCGAGTCCTTTTGAGTGTTTCTCTTGACTTATTTTCTGTTTTCGTCCGTTGGACGTTCTGATTTTGCGCCTTTTCTTGCGCAGGATCGATGCTTCGAGTTCTTCTCTGCTGCTCCACTTCCGGAGGACTTCCCGAGGAAGGTAATCCTTGAGGATACGCCTCCGGCTGCTCAGGGAGGCACTCGGCCAGAGGGGCCAGTTCGACCCACTGCGCCCCGTATATGGGCGCCGAGTGACACGGAGGGCTCCCTGAGTCCTTCTGATGAGGAGGTGGTGGAGGACCGTCCGCGGAAGCGCCGGGCGGCAGTGGCGAAGAGGAACAGCCGTGGGGGCGGCGCTCCCAAGCGGGCGGTGGAGGTGGATGACGGGGCGGCCGACGACTCGGCCACGCTGTCAGACGAGGCGCCCTCCGTCCGGGACGCGGTGGCGGGTACGGCGCCGCCGCCTCCCAAGCGGAGGCGCACGAAGAAGGTGGCGGTGAAGAAGCCGGACGCGCAGCCGGCTCAGAGGCCGTCTGCGGGTTCGGAGGCCGACGTTGACGAGCCGGTGCGCTCTTCCCCGGTCGTCACCGAGGAGGAGGAGAAGGACGAGGCCGTGCCCGACGAGGTGTTCCAAGAGCAGGAGCACGCCCGGGCCATGGGCGTTTCGGTGGAGGAGAGGCGGCGCATGGTGGCGGAGACACTCGTGCAAGCCTCGGCGGACGCAAGGCCAGTCTCTGACTTGGGGACCAGGCCGATCCCCGTGGCGGTTTCGACCCAGCGGCGCCCCAAGCTCCCCGTCATTCGTCCCCGGGTTGCGATTGTAAAGGGTACTCGGTGAGTAGTTGGTCTTCGTGTTTCTTCTTGTTGTCCGAGTTCTTGTACTAACTTCCGAGTGCTTATTTCAGAAATGCCTCCGACCTGGACGGAGAGGCGGCGAGTGGGAGAGCTCCCTCGACTGATGCTCTGCGAGATCCGAGTGCTCCATCCACCGCTCCTGCAGGGGAGTCGTCCTCGGGTGCTCCGCCCAAGGTGACGGATTCGGCGAGTGGTCCGGGCGCGGCGCAGACTGCAGAAGTTCCAGTCAGGCCTGACCCGGAAGTGGTGGAGGAGGTGCCGGCGGCCGATGATGCTGCGATCACTCCGGTCGTTGCTGGGGATCCTGTGGCAGACACGGTGATCGGGTCGCCCGTTGGCGCCGGTGATGTCACTCGGGAGGAGATCCAGGAGGAGGACCCGCCGAAGGAGTCGGACACCTCGGGGACTGTCACTGTTCCTGGGGTGGATGCCACGGCGGAGAAAGAGGGCTCGGTGATCGCCGAGCTCCAGATTGCTGTCGACCACGCGCAGCGCCTTGCGGCGGTAAGTTTCCTCCCCTGTCTTGTTCATCTTTTCTTTCTCTTTGTTGGTAGTCTGAGTCGTTCGTCTTCTCTGAGCGCTTGTAGAAGCTGGCCACGCTCCGGCAGTCGCGCCTTGCGCAGGCCCAGGACGCGGAGTCGGCGCTCCTTCGTGCGGCGAAGGCGGAAGCAGAGCTCAAGCGGGTCAAGCGTCAACGCGACGCTGCCAAAAAGAGCTTGAATGACGCTGTCGTGGAGCATCGCCACATTCTTCATCGTAAGGCCTTTTCATTTTGATCTTCTAAGTAGTTGCTGAACTGTGCCGTGTCATCTTCGTCCTGACCGAGTGCTTTCTTGCCCTTTCAGAGAAGGAGATGGAGAGGGAGCGCCACATCTCTGAGCTGAAGCAGTTGCGGTTTGCAAACGCGACTCTTCAGCAGTCGGAGGAAGTGATGGCGGGCAAGCTAAAGCAGGAGCAGGACTTCCGGAAAGGTGCGGACATGACGATGCTCCAAGCCATGTATACAATCCAGAATAACTCTCAAATCATAACAGGCTTGGAGCAAGATCTTTCATCGGCGCATCTGGCCTTGACGGAGGTCAACGAGGCGGCGAGGGACCTGCTGGACTCCGTGGCCCCGGAGGAGGGTGAGCCGACTGCTTTGGTCCCGCGCCTTCAAGCCGCGCCCGCCCGCATCGCCGAGTTGATCAAGGAGTCGGCGGTTGTGTGCGCGAACGACGCCTTGGCGCTNGAGTTGATCAAGGAGTCGGCGGTTGTGTGCGCGAACGACGCCTTGGCGCGTGTTCGCACACTGTACCCACGGATCGACCTTGCGCCGGTCGCGGACGGTGTGGCGGCGGACGCCACAGTGGAGCAGGTGGACTCGGCGATGACGGAGACTCGCCCGATCGCCGAGAAAGTCGGCGAGGCTCTCAAATTTGAGTAGAGTCCTGTATCCTGTATAGAGTAATGTAAACTTTTGTATATACAAGTAGTCAGAAACAAGCAAAGCAAAAGATGTTCGATATTTTGTTTCGTATTTTATTGTTGCCCGAGTAGCCTTTGTCTGAAATGTGCTTTTCCCTTTGCCTCACTTATCCTAAGTTCATAACGTCGAGAGCAGATCCCGTGCACGTGTAGAAGGCTTAGGCGTCGTTCCGGGCCCGGTTACACAGCATTTAGTTAAGAGCTACTCGGGAACGGAGTGATTCCGAGAGGTTTTGCGAGGAGAACAAGTATACGAAAGAAGCATATAATACTATTGAACATTGTGATACATAGCTTTTCACGGGTAGAATCGGCGTAAATGCTCTATGTTCCACGGGTGTGGGACCTCGGTGCCATCCTCGTATTGGAGACGAAAAGTACCCGGACATATGACCTGAGTCACGATGAACGGGCCTTCCCATGGGGCGGAGAGTTTGTGAACTCCTGCAGTGGATTGCACTCGGCGTAAGACGAGGTCGCCAATGTTGAAGTCCCTTTCCTGGACGTTCTTGTCGTGGTAGCGTCGGAGTTGTTGCTGGTAGCGCGCGTGCTGTATGAGCGCGCTAACTCGGTGTTCCTCGATGGAGACTAGGTCCACCTCGCGGGCTGCCTCGGCTTCACCTTCGTCGTAGTTATCAATGCGCGGAGATCCAAAAGCAATGTCGGTGGGGAGGATAGCCTCGGAGCCGTAGACGAGGAAGAATGGAGTATGGCCTGTTGCTCGACTCGGCTGAGTTCTGAGTCCCCAAATGACTTGTGGTAGCTCCTGGTGCCACCGTCCGGCGAATTTCTTCAATGGGTCGAAGATCCTTGCTTTCAATCCTTGGAGTATCATGGCGTTGGCTCGTTCCACCTGCCCGTTGCATCTGGGATGGGCGACGGAGGCGTAGTATACGCCGATACAACTGTTCTCGCAAAAGTCCCAGAAGGCGGACCCGGTGAACTGTGTCCCCAAGTCGGTGATGATCTTGTTAGGGACTCCGAACCGGTGTGTGATTTCTTCGACGAAGGCGGCTGCCTGCTTTGATGTTGGAGTTCCGACGATGGCTTTGTACTCTATCCACTTGGAGAATTTGTCTATGGCGACGAGTATGTGCGTGTAACCTCCCGGGGCTGCCCTGAATGGTCCCACCATGTCCAACCCCCAACAGGCGAATGGCCAAGAGGGTGGAATAGTGCGCAGAGCTTGGGCCGGGAGGTGTTTCTGCTTGGCGAAGAATTGGCACCCCTGGCATCGGCGGACGAGTGCTTTGGCGTCGGAGACGGCAGTGGGCCAAAAGAATCCAGCTCGGTACGCTTTCCCGACTAGAGTTCCGGCGGCGGCGTGGCTTCCACAAACTCCCGAGTGGATGTCATCGAGGATCTGGAGGCCGACTTCTTTCGTGACGCATTTAATGAATACTTGATTTGTGGCGGCTCGTCTGTACAAGGCGCCTCCGACCACCACATAATTTTTGCTTCGGCGTTCCAGGATCTTTCGCTGCGTGGGGTCTTTTGGCACTTTGTTGTTGGCGAGGAAATCTATGAACTCGGCCATCCAGTCTTCTTCTTCGGTGTTAATGGCTAGTACCTCGCAGAGTTCCGGGGCAGGCTCCGGCTCGTCGTTCGGCTCCTTTACGGAGGGTTTGAGGAGGCCCTGTACGAACACTCCCCCTGGAACTTGTGCGCGGGTGGATCCCAACTTGGCAAGTGCGTCAGCGGCGAGGTTCTTTTTCCGTGGGACGTAGTGGTACTCAACTCCGTAGAATTTCCCTTCCTGCTTATGCACTGCCTCGCAATAGGCGTTCATCCGCTCGCTGTTGCGATCCCACTCTTTGTTCACCTGGTTTATGACAACTGCCGAGTCGCCATAGACCAGGAGCCTCTTTATGCCTAGTGAAGCGGCGATGCGGAGCCCGTGGAGAATCGCTTCGTACTCGGCGGCGTTGTTGGTGACGGGGAAACGGATTTGGAGGACGTACCGGAGCTGTTCCCCTTTCGGCGAGATGAAGAGTACTCCGGCCCCTCCTCCGTCGATCATCAGGGAGCCGTCAAAGTACATCTTCCAGTGCTCGCCGCTGGTGTCTTCTTTCGCGTCCTGGCTCTCGGTCCATTCGGCGATGAAGTCGGCGAGGATCTGTGACCTGATGGCGGTGCGTGGGACGAAGTCGATGTTGAAGGAGCCGAGCTCGACGGACCACTTGATGATTCGCCCCGTGACGTCTCTGTTGTGGAGGATCTCCCCGAGTGGAAATTGCGTGACCACCTTGATGCGATGCGCTTGGAAGTAATGGCGGAGTTTTCTTGATGTGATCAGCAGTGCGTAGAGTAGCTTCTGCACCTGGGGATAGCGAGACTTGGACTCGCTGAGTACTTCGCTTACGTAGTAGACTGGTCGCTGTACTCGTTGCACCTTTCCTTCTTCCTCCCTTTCTACGACGATGACGGTGCTTACCACGTTGGTGGTGGCAGCGATGTACAGGAGTAGCGTTTCGTCGTTATGCGGAGCGGCGAGTACTGGTGGATTGGAGAGGTAGTCCTTGAGGTCGGTGAAAGCTTGCTGTGCCTCTTGGTTCCACTCGAACCTGTCGGCCTTCTTGAGGATTTTGAAGAACGGCAGGCCCTTGTCCCCAAGCCGGGAGATGAATCTGCTCAAGGCTGCCATGCAACCAGTCAGCTTTGGATCTCTTTCTTCCCAGTCGGCGGTTTCATCCTCCGGATGGTGTCTATCTTCTCTGGGTTGGCTTGGATGCCTCTGTTGCTGACGATGAAGCCGAGTAGTTTTCCTTTGGGTACGCCGAAGACGCACTTAGTCGGGTTTAGCCTCCAGTTGTGCCTGCGGAGATTGTTAAATGTTTCGGAGAGGTCAGCGATGAACTCGGCTTCGATCTTTGTCTTGATCACTATGTCGTCGACGTAGGCCTCGGCGTTGCGGCCAATCTGAGTGCCCAGGGTCAAGTTGATGGCCCTCTGGTAGGTAGCTCCGGCGTTGCGGAGGCCAAACGTCATCTTGGTGTAGCAGTAGGCGCCGATCGGAGTTATGAAGGAAGTCTTCTCCTGGTCCTCTTCTTTCAGGGCGATCTGGTGGTAGCCGGAGTAGCAATCGAGGAAGCATAGGAGTACGCATCCGGCGGTGGAGTCAACGACTTGGTCGATGCGGGGCAGGACGAAGGGGTCCTTAGGGCAGTGCCTGTTGAGATCCGTGTAATCAACACACATTCTCCATTCATTATTCTTTTTTCTTACAAGGACTGGGTTAGCAAGCCAGTCGGGATAAAAGACTTCTCTAATGAACCCGGCGGCTAACAGCCTTGTAATCTCTGCCCTAATGGCCTCCTTGCGATCCTGCGCGAAGCGTTGGAGCTTTTGGCGAACTGGCTTGGCGTTCGCGTCAACCGTCAAGGAGTGCTCGACCACCTCCCTTGGGACGCCTGGCATATCTGATGGAGTCCATGCGAATATGTCGGCGTTGTTCCGGAGGAAGGTGACGAGCGCGCTTTCCTATTTGGGGTCGAGCCCTGATCCGATCAGGGCGGTCTTGGAGGAGTCGGCGAGCCCGAGCGTGATGGCGCGCACTTCTTCAGCTGGCTGCATCGTGGTCGGCGCGGCCCTTCGCTTGGAGGATTCGGGGACGGAGCCTGGGTCCCCTTGGAAGGTTCTTGCTTCGTGGACCACCTCCATCTGCAGCACGCTGCGTTCGATGCCGGTGCAGAGGTGGAGCCCTTCTTTGTCGCAGCCCTTGGAGAGGTGCACGTCGCTGCGGATGGAGAGGATGCCGTTTGGTGCCGGCATCTTCATCAGCAGGTACGTGTAGTTGGGGATTGCCATGAACTTGGCGAGAGCTGGTCTCCCCAATATGGCGTGGTAGGCGGTGGTGAAGTCGGCGACCTGGAAGTTCAGGTACTCGGTCCTGAAGTTGTCCTGTTCACCGAAGGTGACGGGCAAAGCGATCTGCCCGAGTGGTTTGGAGCCTTTCCCCGGGATCAGCCCGTAGAACGGGTGGAGAGAAGGACTCAGGGCGTCGAGGCCGATGCCCATGTCCCTCAGCGTCTGGGCGAAGATGATGTTGAGCCCGCTCCCACCGTCGATGAGTACTTTGGTGAGGCGGGCGTTGTGCACAATCGGGCTGAGTACCAGCGGGTACTCGCCCACGTCGGAGACCTGGAACCACTGGTCCTCCCTGGAGAATGTGATCGGCTGCTCGGACCAGCGGAGTGGTTGGATCGGCGATGTGTAACAGGAGAATATCTCCCGGTCACGTACTTTTTCCCGGCGCTTGTCGTCCACGGGCGGCGGTCCTCCGAGGATGAAGTTCACCTGCCTGTCGACGTTCGGGAAAGCAGGGTTCTCGGGAGCCCCTTTTCCCTTGTCGCCCTTGTCGTCATCTCGTGGCGGCAGCTTCCCCTCTTTCTTCTTGTAGGCGTCGGCGAGCCCCATGCAGTCGATCATACGATGCTTGGACTGCTTGTGGATGGGGCAGGGTCCTTGGAGCATCTTCTCGAAGTCAGCGCTGAAGTTGGACCGCGGGCGAGGGCCGCTGCGGTCCATGGCGGCGACGGTGTAGTCTCTTGAGCGCTTCCGGTCGTCCCTTCTGCTTGGCTCAGGTCGGGAACGGCGCGCATCTTCCTTCTTTGGGCGATCTTCCCGGCGAGGGGGACGATCATCGTCCCGAGAGCTTTTCTTGCCGTAGTGGAGACGGACAGCCTCCTTGGCGTTGGCCATCTTGTTTACCCGGCCAAAGAACTCGCCGGAGGTCTTTGGAAGGTCTTCACAGAGGCGCTCGAAGACGGCGGAGTCGGCGAGGCCGTCGAGGAAGTAGCTGATGATCTCCGACTCGGAGCAGCCGGGAACTAAGTTCCGGTTGTCCATGTACCGGTCGGTGTAGTCGCGGAGGCTCTCCCCCTGGTTCTGCTTGACCTTGCCCAGGTCCCAGGCGGTGCCTGGTCGGATGGAGCTCCCCTGGAAGTAGCTTTTGAACTTGTCGCAGAGGGTCGCCCAGCTGTCGATGGAGTCGGGCTCAAGGCTGTGGAGCCAAGTTAGCCCCACCTTGGTCATGGCGACGGGGAAGTAGGCGCACATGGCGTCGTGGTCGCCATTCACTGCGCGGATGGCGATGCTGTACGTCCGGAGCCACAGCGTCGGGTCCGCCTTCCCGTCATACTTCTCTATGCCTGTAGGCTTGAAGTTGGCAGGCATTCTGATGGATCTTACTCGGGCAGTGAATGCCGGGAAGCCGTCGCAGTCGTTGAGGTTCCCGGTGTCCGCGTGCCCTGAGTCGGCGGAGTAGTCTTCCGGGGTGTTAGCTCGGGGTGGCCTGTCCTGTCCGAGTGGAGCCCCGTACTTGCGGTCGAACTCTCGGCGGCGTGCGACCTCAGCGGCCTCGAGTTCTCGGCGTTGGCGTGCTTCGCGATCCAGCCCCGGAGGGCCATGTTCGCGGTTGTACTCGGCGCGCCGTCGGAGTTCTTCCTCATCCCTCCGGCGGTGACGATCATCAAGGTTCCTTCGGAGATCGCGGTTGCGGAGTTGTTCGCGGAGATCGGGCTGCTCGACCACGCCGCGATCAGCATCTCGGCGACTGGCCGACCTGGAGTGGCGAGATGAGGAAGCAGGAGCCCTCTGGGCGATCATGCCCGCGGCTGCAGTCAGCCTGACCTTGATCCGGTTGAGTTCAGGAGTCTCCGGGATCCCTTCTAGATCTTGGTGCGCGGCGGCAAGGTTGGCCGACGGAGTGGCGTAGACACCCACGCCGCCGATCTCTTGGACGAAGTCGTTTTGGAGATTACGTGTGATCCTGGGGTTTCGGCCTTCTCGCCGTGCGTCGCGGCGTCGTTGCCTTTCACCGTTACGCCCGATCCTGGCGTCACGGCGTGCTTGATCCTCGCCCTGGACCGTCGGTTCGTCGGCGGATATGTCGGAGACGAACGTCTCCCGCTTGGCTGGCGTGATCCTCTTATTTGGAGGGAGGACACGTGTCACCCGCGGGAAAGCCGGAGTTGATTCGGGTGGAGTCGGCGTATCTTGATGGTGAGGGTGCTGCGCCGCTGCGACGTCCGGAGTAGATCCAATCTGGGTGGCCGTGATGAGATCGACCTCCCGGATCGCATCTGGAGAGTAGTCGGCGTTCATGCGTTCGCCGAGTGCTTGCTGGTAGACGGCTCCGCTGTTCCTGAGTCCCAGCGGGAACCGAGTCGGCGAGGCGATGCCTTGACGAGCGGATTCGGTGAGCTCAATGCATTCACCGATGGAGGCGATGGCGTGATCCATGTCCGCCTCGAACTGGCGTTGGCGTGCAGCCCATCGGCGTCTTCGTTGTTCGGGCGTCTCCTGCACCCTGGGTGGTCGAGGCGGAGTGGACGAAGCAGTCGGAGATGTAGGAGACGGCGCGTTCCCTTGAGATGGCGGGAGAACAACGCCGGCCGTCGCGGTCGCCGAGTGGTTGGCGACGGTTGGCGACGGAGTGGTGATGGTGACGATCCCGTCTGGCGTAGCGTCGAGTCGTGGCGCTGTCTCCTCCGGGGTGGCGTCACGGGTGAAGGAGAGCTCTCCCTCGGGCCCAGCGGTGAAGACCATGGATCCGAAGAAGAACATGGCCCCCTCAGCGATGGAAATCTTCATGGTCGCCGGCGTGATGACGGCGGAAGTGAATGCCATCGAGCTTGCAGATTGATCTCGTCGATCCTCCCCTACCTGGCGCGCCAACTGTCGGATGTTTGGACCCGGCAGTCCACACAGGGTAGCCTACGTGGTTGATTTGTCGAGGGACAGATCGAGGATCAGAAGTCGATGGTAACACAAGACGCAAGGATTGAACAGGTTCGGGCCGTCGAGATGACGTAACACCCTACGTCCTGTGTTGGCGGCGATTGTATTGCTGTGTATGAAGTTCCTGAAGGATCTCCGTAGTTGGGTTCTGTCCTAGGGTTGTATGATCGTGGGTTGTAAAGGTTGTATCGTAGATGTTGATGGATGTTGATGCTCTGGAGGGGGGTCTCAAGGCGCCTTATATAGTCCGGCTGCCTTGAGTTACAAGTCGGCCAGAGATCGTAACCTACCCGAATTACAAGGATTTGATCCTATAACGATTACAGATATCTTTCCCTACAATTCCGGCTAGTTTATCCTGATCTCCGAGCTTCTTGCGGGACACGCCGTGTGCTTTCCTTGCTGCGCGCGTCGTCGCGCCCATTCGGTTCGCCCGACTGGTGGGCCCCCGACTGGTGGGCCAGCCAGTCCGACAAACCGATCCAGATGTACTCGGATTGGGCCGCCCCTTGCTGGTTGGGCCAATCCGCCTTCTGGGTACCCCTGGGGGTCTACCCCCGACACCTGGTTTATGGTGACTCTGCTGTCGTTATAAACCAGGTGAACAACGACAGGGATCGCAACAGCGAGCGGATGAACGCCTACTGCGAGGGAGTGCACAAGCAGGAGGGAAAATTCTACGGAGTTGAGTATCACCATGTTCCACGGGAGAACAACCTCGCTGCTGATGCACTCGCCAAACTGGGGTCAACCCGCGCGGAAGTACCGGAGGGAGTGTTCGTGCAAGGCCTCCTCAAACCCTCCGTCAAAGAGTTGGGGGACGAACCAGAGCCTGCTCCGGAACTCTGCGAGGTGCTGACCATTAACGCCGAACAAGAAGACTGGATGGCCGAGTTCATAGATTTCCTTGCCCACAACAAGGTGCCAAAGGACCCCACAGAGCGAAAGATCCTGGAACGCCAAAGCAGGAACTACGTGGTGGTCGGTGGTGCCCTATACAGACGAGCCGCCACAAATCAAGTGTTCATCAAATGCGTCACGAAGGAAGTCGGCCTCCAGATCCTTGACGACATCCACTCGGGAGTCTGTGGAAGCCACGCCGCCGCAGGGACACTAGTCGGGAAAGCATACCGAGCTGGGTTCTTTTGGCCCACCGCCGTGTCCGACGCCAAAGCACTCTTCCGCCGGTGCCTGGGGTGCCAATTCTTCGCCAAACAGAAACATCTCCCGACCCAAGCTCTACGCACCATCCCGCCCTGTGGCCATTCGCCTGTTGGGGTTTGGACATGGTGGGACCATTCAGAGCAGCCCCGGGAGGTTACACACACATCCTCGTCGCCATCGATAAATTCTCCAAATGGATAGAGTACAAGGCCATTGTCGGAACTCCAACGTCAAAGCAAGCCGCCGCCTTCATCGAAGAGATCACACACCGGTTCGGAGTCCCTAACAGGATCATCACCGACTTGGGGACACAATTCACCGCGTCCGCCTTCTGGGACTTTTGCGAGAGCAGGTGCATCGATGTGTACTACGCCTCCGTCGCCCATCCCAGGTGTAATGGACAGGTGGAACGAGCCAACGCCATGATACTCCAAGGACTAAAAGCAAGAATCTTCGACCCGTTGAAGAAGTTCGCTGGAAAATGGCACCAAGAGCTACCACAGGTCATTTGGGGACTCAGGACTCAGCCGAGCCGAGCAACAGGTCATACTCCCTTCTTCCTGGTCTACGGCTCCGAGGCAATCCTCCCCACCGACATAGCTTTTGGATCACCGCGCATCGACAACTACGAGGAAGGCGAAGCAGAAGCAGCCCGCGAGGTGGACCTCGACTCCATCGAAGAATACCGAGTCAACGCGCTCATACAGCACGCGTGCTACCAGCAACAACTCCGACGCTACCACGACAAGAACGTCCAGCAACGGGACTTCAACATTGGTGACCTCGTCTTGCGCCGAGTGCAATCCACAGCAGGGGTTCACAAACTCTCCGCCCCATGGGAAGGCCCGTTCATCGTGACTTAGGTCATATGTCCGGGTACTTTTCGTCTCCAATACGAGGATGGCACCGAAGTCCCACACCCGTGGAACATAGAGCATTTACGCCGATTCTACCCTTGAAAAAAGCTATGTATCACGAAGTTCAATAAAAATATATGCTTTGTCCATTTCATATTTGCTCTCCTTGCAAAACCACTCGGTATTACTCCGTTCCCGAGTAGTTCCTAACTAAATGCTGTGTAACCGGGCCTGGAACGACGCCTAAGCCTTCTACACGTGCACGGGATCCGCTCTCGACGTTATGAACTTAGGATAAGTGAAGCGAAGGGAAAAGCACATTTCAGCAAAAGAACTACTCGGGCAACATTAGAACATATAACAAAATATCCAACATTCTTGTTTTACTTGTTTCTGACTGCTTATATACACAAAGTCTACTCTACCCTGCTTGAGTATGCAGGAACCTACTCCAGCTTGAGAGCCTCGCCAACCCTCTCGGCGATCGGACGAGTTTGAGCCAACGCCTCATCCACCTGCTCCGTTGAGGCGTCCGCTGCCACCCCGTCGCCAACTGGCGCAAGGTCGATCCGCGGGTACAGTGTCCGAACACGCGCAAGAGCGTCGTTCGCACACACAACCGCCGACTCCTTGACCAGGTCGGCGATCCGAGCCGGTGCACCCTGCAGACGAGCGACAAGGGCTGTCGGCTCACCCTCCTCCGGGGCCACGGCGTCCAGCAGATCCCTCGCCGCCTCGTTGACCTCCGTCAGGGCCAAATGCGCCGACGCCAGATCTTGCTCCAAGCCTGTTATGATTTGAGAGTTATTCTGCATAGTATACATCGCCTGGAGCATCGTCATGTCCGCACCTTTTTGGAAGTCCTGCTCCGTCTTCAACTTCCCCGCCATCACCTCCTCCGATTTTTGCAGAGTCGCATTTGCGAAACGCAACTCCTTCAGCTCTTTGATGTGGCGGTCCCTCTCCATCTCCCTCTCTGAAAAAGAAGGGGAGCACTCGGATCAGGGTGAAAAGTACACGGGAAAAGTAAAAGTAAACAAGAAGCACCGAAAAAGCTACACCAAGGACAAATCCTCACCATGAAGCTGCGAGCGATGCTGCACGACGGCATCATTCAGTCTCTTCCGGGCGACGTCACGCTGACGCTTGACCCGTTTGAGCTCCGCCTCCACCTTCGCCGCGCGCCGGAGCGCCGACTCCACATCCTGGGTCTGCCCAAGGCGCGACTGCCGGAGCGTAGACAACTTCTACAACCATTCGCCAAAATGAAGAACTCAGACAACTCACAAGGGAAAAGAAAAGATAAACAAGACAAATGAGGAGTCAAACCGCTGCACAGCGCCGAGCGTGGTCGACAGCAATATGAAGCTCGGCAATAACCGACCCCTCCTCCTCCGCAATAGCGACAACCCCGGGGACAGTGATAGTTCCCGAGGTGTCCGACTGCTTTTGGAGTCCCTTCTCCTGGGCTTCTCCTTGAGCAGTGTCGCCCGCGCCTGCGTGCGAAGCCTGGATCATCGGGTCCGCGTCAGGATCCCTAGCACCGCCACTTGGAGTGATCGCCGTATCACCTCCACCGCCCTGCACGTCGTCGGCCGCCAGCGTCTCCTCCATCACCTCCGGGTCACGCCCGGCTGGTACTTCCTCCGGTTGCGCCGCTGCCGACCCCTCGGCCGAGTTCGTCACCTCAGGCGTAGCACCAGAGGATGACTGGCCAACAGGTGCAGCCGGAGGAGAACTCGGACCTTCCGGGACATCAGTCGACGGAGCCTTCCCGCTGGCCGCTTCACCGTCAAGATCGGAGGCTTTGCTGAAAAAAGCACTCGGCAATGAAAACAAAGAACTCGGAAACAGCTATGCACACAGCTAACGAGCATAAGAACGGATACTTACTGGGCACTCTTCACCACCATGACTCGGGGCCGCATGATGGGAAGCTTGGGACGCCGCTGCGCCGAGGCCGTCATCAGGATCGGCCTAGTCCCCAGATCGGAGACTGGCCTTGCATCCGCGGCGGCCTGCACAATCGTCTCCGCCATCATGCGCCGCCTCTCCTCCACCGACACGCCCATGGCCCGAGCGTGTTCCTGCTCCTGGAACACGGCGTCGAGCATCGCCTCGTCCTTCTCCCCATTGTCCATGATGGCCGGGGAAGGATTTCCCGACTCGTCAACATCAGCATTCGAACCTGCAGCCGGCTGCTGAACCGGCTGCGCGTCCGACCTCTTCGCCGCGACCTTCTTCGTGCGCCTCCGCTTGGGAGGCGGTGGCGGTGTACGCGCCACTGCATCTCGGACGGAGGGCGCTTCATCGGACAACGTCGCCGAGTCGTCATCGGCCGCCTCACCGTCAGCGGACGCCGCCGGCTTGGAAGCACCAGCCCTGCGAGTCCTCACTTTCGCCATGGCTGCCCGGCGCTTCCGCGGACGGTCCTCCACCACTTCTTCATCCGAAGGGCTCATGGAACCCTCCGTATCGCTGGGCGCCCATATACGAGGAGCAGGCGGATCAACCGTCTCCTCTGCCGGAGTGTCGCTCTGACCGGCCGGAGGCGCCTCTTCCAGCAACACCTTCCTCGGGAAGTCTTCTGGGAGTGGAGCAGCGAAAAAATACTCGAAGACCTGATCCTGCGCCAGAGAAATCGCAAAATCAGACGGCCAACGGACGACTACATCAAAAATCAAAAATTGCATCAAAATGAACATTCGAAAAGCACTCGGAACAGGAACTCACCAGTGGAGCAGGCCTCTTCAAGGAAAAGGGGCGCGGCTGGTGCTTCTCTGACACATGGCCGAGGAAGAACCTGCCCACATGGGCCTTCATCTCCTCCTTGCCTACGGTTCGGATGGCACCCCGGGTGGGATCATCCCGGCCCGAGTACTCATAGCCCGGGTGCTTCCGCTCCTGGATCGGCTGAATCAGCCGCCTGCTAAAGTTGCAGGCGATACCAATCGCCGTCAGGCCCCCCTCGTCCTTCAGCTCCTTGATCAACGCAAGGAGCTCATCCACCTCCTGCATCTGGGAAGCATCAGGGAGTTCGTTCCAGCAGTCCCTGACCTTCGGCCGCTCTCCAGTGTGGCAGGGGATCGCCGGCGCGTGGTTCCCAACGTAGAACCACTCGGCTTTCCAGTCCTTGTTGGAGGTGTTGAGGGCGATGTCGAAGTATTCATCCTTTCGCCCTTGACGCAGCATGAACCCGGCGCCTCCCACTACCACCATCTTTTCCTCGCTTGGCTGGGGCTTCAGCCAATACAAGTATCTCCACAGGTCGAAATGGGGAGAGATCCCCAGATAGGCCTCACAGAGATGAATAAAAACAGAGATTGCCATGATGGAGTTGGGGTTTAGGTTGATGGCCTCGATCCCATAGAAGTGAAGCAAACCTCGGAAGAAGGCCCCCGTCGGCAAGCCAAGTCCCGCCTCAAAGAACGGCTTGAACAGGACCAGCTCGCCGGAGTTCTCCGACGGGAAATCCTCCCCGGCACTCGGCCGCCACTCCGCCACGGCCTGAGGCGGGAGGATGCTCCGCTCCACCATCTCCTCCAGCATCTTCGTGGTTACCTTCCCCCGTGCCCATACGGCGCCGGAGGAAGGAACCTTGCTCGACGTGGGGACACCAGTGACCTTCTTCTTCGGCGCCATGGATCTAAGAGCAGGGGTCTTCGTTCGCATCAACGAGACTACGCTCCCCGTGGTGGCTAAGACCGCGGCACGGATCTACGAGCAGAAGGAGCTCTGGTGGCGGCGGGGTGAAGAACGAAGAAAGGGGAGAATGGATCTGGAAACGGGGAGATTTCCTCTCCAAACCTAACCCTCACCCTTTATACCGCGCCTCGATGCCCGAAATTACCGCGAGATGGCGCGATTAACGGACGCGGGCGTAACGGTAAAAAGAGCCGTTGGACGTTTCCGCCTTCCGTTACGCGCCGGGCGTCAACGGTAAAAAAGGGGCCCGAGCACTCGGGCAGGACGAAGAAGTCGGCGTGCCGCTAAGGCTCGACCAGCACCCGGACTCGGGGGCTGGCGCCGCATTAAAGTCAGTGTGCCTCTCGGGCTCGATTGGCCCCGAACCACTCGGGAGCCAACACTGCAAGCCAAGTGGCGTGCCGCTAAGGCTCTAACAGCACTCGCACTCGAGGGCTGGCGCCGCATTAAAGACAGTGTGCCTCTCGGGCTCGATTGGCCCCGAACCACTCGGGAGCCAACACTGCAAGCCAAGTGGCGTGCCGCTAAGGCTCTAACAGCACTCGCACTTGAGGGCTGGCGCCGCATTAAAGACAGTGCGCCTCTCGGGCTCGATTGGCCTCGAACCACTCGGGAGCCAACACTGCAAATCAAACGGTGTGCCACTAAGGCTCGAACAGCGCTCGCACTCGGGGGCTGGCGCCGCATCCAAGACAGTGTGCCTCTCGGGCTCGATTGGCTCCGAGCCACTCGGAATCCAACACTGCAGAACAAAAGGCATACCGCTAAGGTTCGACCGGCACTCGGACTCGAGGCTGGCGCCACATCAAAAACAGCGCGCCTCTCGGGCTCGATCAGCCCCGAAACGCTCGGTGGCTGACGCTGTGAACAAGTTACGGCAGTCAAAGAATAGAATCCTTTTGCAGGTTATACAGTTACAACGAAGCCGGTCATGCGCCGGTTACAAAGATCAAACACATTAACCGTCGTGAAGACGGTCTGGAGCGCCCGCCACTGCGCCTAGTGCTGCATCCGGAGCAAGCTTGGCCCACATGAGCTCCTCGCAAGCTCTCTTGTAGCACCACTGCAGCCGTCGACGGGACAGCACCGATAGAGGGTTGTTAGCGAATGCCTTCAGGTATCCCTTGCTCTACAAAGCATTTCACCTCACATGGCCCTCGTCACATGGGAATGCAGGGGTGAACGGGACAGCACTCAGACGCTAATCAACACCTCAGAACCTTCGCAAGCACTCTTCTAGCACCATACCCTGGAGACTCCATGAGCTTTCCCCGGTGGATGAACCCAGTAATGAGCCTTCGGCATATTGACTACAAGGGTCCTATACATACTCGCTCCTGGGTGGCAGCTCTGGCTCCCCGGTGGGTATTTATAGCCCCTGAGCCGCCGGAAGACGAGAGACTTCCTCCACGATGACAGACGCAAGAGCTCCGCGCCACGCGTCCCTCCTTCTGCCCAAGCTGCACAGGTTACCCTTATCGCCTTTGGCTTCATTCGACCACGGGAGCGTCCTGTGCGATCACGGGAACACTGTTCCTGACGCCGCGTATCAGAAACGACACCTCTCCGCCTGCCTCCTCTTTGGCATATCTGACAAAGAAGGAATCCTCCAGGACTCGAATCGTTCGCCAAGCTAAGTATTAATCAATCAACTTCGTAAATTCCGTGAGCTCTAAAATGAGTTGGGAGCACACGCCTTAATCCGTGAAACCTCGGCTCTTCCGTACGCCTACGCTCCTACGCGTGCACGCGGCCCAGCTCCCTGCGCTATGGACTACGGCTATCGGGGATCAGGTGCATAAACGTAACAGGCTAACTGCCCGGGAAAATTAAAAGACTTAAAAGCAGGAAGTGGAGTTCATTAATATTCATATTGCCAAGTACTTTCTCCTCTCGAATTTGTGCTTTGTGGCAGGGTATGGACGACCACTCGACGTGCTCAGCCCTCACGCTCGGGGGCTGACACCGGGATGACCACTCGGCGTGCTCAGCCCTCACGCTCGGGGGCTGACGCCGGGACGACCACTCGGCGTGCTCAGCCCTCACGCTTGGGGGCTGACGCCGGGACGACCACTCGGCGTGCTCAGCCCTCACGCTCGGGGGCTGACGCCGGGACGACTACTCGGCGTGTCTCGCGGGACTCCGCCGGTCTTCATGCTCGGGGGCTGGACGCCGAAATTAACGCAGGATGATTCAGTCAGATGCTCCTTGACTAACCCTTGCACCGATTCCTTTGGAATCGCTTCAAGGCTCGGGGGCTACGGCCAACGGACGCACCTCGCGGCGCATCCGTTGATTGTCTGGCAACCAAGAACAAGGCTACTAACCCTTGGACCGATTCCTTCGGAATCGCTTCAAGGCTTGGGGCTACGGCCAACGGACGCACCTCGCGGCGCATCCGTTGGGAAACGGCTCTCTTTTTCTCTCCAGTATCACGCGGTTTTGCTTCCAACTGCAGCAAGCTCGAAGCTCATCAGATGGCACGACCTCGCCGACTTGTCGCTCAACCACGTACTACTCGGGGGCTTGTCGGGGGTAGACCCCCAGGGGTACCCAGAAGGCGGATTGGCCCAACTAGTAAGGGACGGCCCAATCCGAGTGCTATGGGCCGGTTTATCAGACTAGGTGGCCCACCACTCGGGAGGCCCACCAGTCGGACGAGCCGGATGGGCGCGATGGCGCACGCAGCAAGAAACAAGACGGCGTATCCCGCAAGAAGCTCGGAGATCAAGATAAACTAGTCGGAATTATAGGGAAGGATATCTGTAATCGTTATAGGATCGCATCATTGTATTTTGGGTAGGTTATGATATCTAGCCGACTTGTAACTCAAGGCAGCCGGACTATATAAGGCGCCTTGAGACCCCCTCCAGAACACGATTACAACCCACGCGTTCATACAACCTAGGACAGAACCCAACTACGGAGATCCTTCAGGAACTTCATACACAGCAATCCATACACCCAACACAGGACGTAGGGTATTACGTCATCTTGACGGCCCGAACCTATTCAATCCTTGCGTCTTGTGTTACCATCGACTTCTGTTCCTCGATCTGTCCCTCGACAAATCAACCACGCGGACTACCCTGTGTGGACTGCCGGGTCCATAAATCCGACAATGAGCCGCTGCAACTCGCTTTGAAGGCACCACGACCTGTCTGGAGGTGACTTCTGTCTGCACTTCTGGTTCATGACTCGGACTTGCTTCTTGTTCATGTACATGTGCTCGCCGCGGACAGGAAGTAGTAGCTGTAGGGGTAGGTCCGCCGATCGGAGTAGAAGTAGAAGGTACATCCTGTTCATGTCCATGTCCATGTGCGCCATCATCCTCATCGCCATCTCCATCATCTCCATACCAGTTCTTCTCCTCTTCAAAGATGGTCTCACCGAGCTCCTCATCGCCTGCACACTCAAAAAGAGAAGGCTCTCGAGGTGGAGACTCATCAAAGGTCATCTCACATGTCTCCACAACTCGGTTAGTCTCAAGATTCAAGGCCCTATATGCACGACTGTGACTAGCATAACCAAGAAAGATGCCATCAGCAGATCATGACTCAAACTTGTCTAGATTGCCCGACTTGAGAATGAAGCACTTGCACCAAAAAGCTCTCAAATGGTCACCCGAGGTGCACGCACGAACATGAGCTCATAGCAAGTCTTCTTCACCAAGTTTCTCAAATACACCCGATTAGAAGTATAGCAAGCGACATTCACAGCTTCAGCCCAATATTTCCTAGGAGTCCTATGCTCATCAAGCATCGTCCTAGCCATTTCACAAAGAGTCTGATTCTTTCGCTCAACTACACCATTCTGAGGAGGGACATAGGGAGAAGAGAACTGATGCTCAAGACCAAGATCACAACAAAAAGACTCGAACTTCCCATTTTTGAATTCGGTGCCATTATCACTGCGTATAGCCCGCATGGCATGGGGGAACTCTGTTCGAAGTCTCAAGATCAGATCACGAGCATGAGAGAAGGTTTCATCCTTGGAAGCCATGAAAAACACCCATGTGTACCTCGAAAAGTCGTCTGCTATCACGAGAATATACTTCTTCCCACTGACTGACTAAACCCGAGCAGGACCTATAGTGTCCATATGCAAAAGCTCAGCAGGGCAATTAGTCATCACCTTATTCAAAGGTGCGTGGGAGGAAGCAATCATCTTCCCGTGACGACAAGAAGCACACACCAAATCCTTCTCAAGCTTGAGCTTAGGCAAGCCACGAATAAGACCCATACGGCTCAGGCGCACCAGCATGTCAAAACTGATATGGCCTAGACGCCTGTGCCATTTCCAAAGTTCAGAGGAAGGACTAGCAATCAAACAACGAGCGGGACCAAAAGAACGAGAAAAATCCGCTCGAAAGACATCACCCTCGGGTAGATCATACAGACAAGATCTCCTCGAGAGTCTAAAATCTTGCAATCACCGTGCTTGAAGCACACCTCAAAACCATCAGAGAGAAGCTGGGAAACCAAAAGCAAATTAAAGCTCAAAGACTGGACAAGCGCCACGCGCTTAAGAACAAAACCAGCACTAACTTCAATCAAACCCTCTGAAAGCACTCTACCTTTACCACTATCCCCAAAAGTGATATACTCTCTAGTATTCACCGGGGAGAGGTTGGAGAACCATCTTTGATCTCCGGTCATGTGTCGAGAACAACCGGAGTCGATGAGCCATAGGGATGGCAATTCAACCCGCGGGTGCGGGTACCCGCAGGTTTTGGACCCGACGGGTGTGGATGCGGGTTCAAAATTCCACCCGCGGGTGCACCCGCACCCGAACCCGAGATTCGCGGGTGCGGGTGCGGGTCTGAAATTTCACCCACGGGTACACCCGCACCCGCCTGCATATACTGTAAAAAGCACTACAGATTATTAATTGTGGTTGCATCTAAATACAAATAGAAGCAATATAAAATCTCTCATACATTAATTTGAATGTTAGTTGTAATAGTTTATCTATTTGATTATTTGTTGATTTGGAGACCATGTTGTTGTCCTCCCTGTTGACTGCATTGTAAAACTTAAATGTATCGTTGTCTGTGAATTTTTATTTGTTGATTTGGAGACCTCTATTTGATTATATGTTTATTCGGAGACTACGGAAATTAGAATTTTTATACTACTAGATAGTTGAAAATTATATGTGTAAAAATAAAACTGTGAAATCACTTAAACCATGTTCAAATTCATCATTTGTGCATGTGATGTTCCCAGACCCGTGGGCACCCGAAACCCACCCGAAACCCGACGGGTGCGGGTGCGGGTGTACAAATCCACCCGCGGGTTTCTCGTGGGCGGGTTTTTTTCTATCCCGTGAGTTTGGCTGCGGGCGGGTTTTCACTAAACCCGCACCCGAATTCACGGGTGCCATCCCTAATGAGCCATGTGTTCTCCAACCCTGTCACCTGCAATCAAAAACAAAAAGCAGGATGAGCATATGCCTCAACACTGGGGTTAGTACCAAAAGAAGTAAACCAGTGTCGAGCCATCTGCTTAAAAGAGGGGTTAGCAAAATCCACTCCAAACAGTCTCATCTGAGGTGCACGGCCACCACGAGGGGGAAAACGTGGTCCGTTGAACCTCTGAGACTCAAAGCCACGATCACGCCTCCCAGTCTCGTACTGAAAACGAGCAGGAGCACCTCGGGCAAAACCTCTACCGCGACCGTCAAACCCACGGTCGCGTCTGTCAAAGCCTCGGTCACGTCTCCCACCCTCGTACTGTCCACGAGTAGGAGCACGCCCAGCACCACCACGCATACCACGCCTACCCTGAGGAACACACCTCTCTCTACGAGGAGGTGGAGCAACTCTAGGCTCAGGCACACCATCAGCAGGACGGTACCTGTCCTGGTTCCCCAACTCATGCTCACGTCTCATAGCTCTCTTCTTACGAAAGCAAAACTCCTCAAGGTGTCCATCCTTGTCACAGTGCTTGCAGTGGAAAAGCACTTGCTTCTTTGGCTCTGGCTGTGGTTGTGGTTTTGGCTATGGTTGCTGTTTTGGCTGTGGTTTCTTGGGTTGTTGCTTGGGAATTGTGGCAGCTGAATCTGGCATTGTGTCAAGCTTGGATAGGAGGTGGTTTGGCTTGGGTACCCACTTAGGATTTTTGGGAGCTTTCTGTGGGGGTACAAGGATATCTCCAATTCGCTCAGCCCTCTCACCACTCGTCTCTCCATTATCCTCATAAAACCATCCAAAATCATTCGAGTTCAAAGAACTCTCCAAAGCAATCCCATCTGCACGCTTAAACGAATTAATGATCATGCCAAGCTGTGGCTCTCGTGCAGATATCCAGCTCAACAAGGTGCGAACATACTGGTCCTCATCCTCAAGAAGCTTGATTGCATTCTTCATTTTAGTGTTAGTGACAATATGATTAAAGTAATCAGAGCACTCGGCCCTCTCACCACTCGGTCCACCAGATTTTCATGGGCCGTCGGGGGCGCATCGGACACCGCGCGACGTGCAGTGCTCTTCCGACCGCTGGACCCTACCTACGGCTGAACCGTTTCCAGGGTTGGCAGGCCATTAAGCAGAAAAGATAACTCTTCTCGAGGCCCCCGCCGACGTCTCCGGACTTCCTAACATTACCGTCAACCGCCATGTCCCGGCTCGGGAAATCTTAACCCGATTCCCTTTCGGGCAACGCGCGTGATCGCGCTGTCTGCCGGGGTTACCCCGTCCCTTAGGATCGGCTTACCCATGTGCAAGTGCCGTTCACATGGAACCTTTCTCCTCTTCGGCCTTCAAAGTTCTCATTTGAATATTTGCTACTACCACCAAGATCTGCACCGACGGCCGCTCCGCCCAGGCTCGCGCCCCGGGTTTTGCAGCGGCCGCCGCGCCCTCCTACTCATCGGGGCATGGCGCTCACCCAGATGGCCGGGTGTGGGTCGCGCGCTTTAGCGCCATCCATTTTCGGGGCTAGTTGATTCGGCAGGTGAGTTGTTACACACTCCTTAGCGGATTTCGACTTCCATGACCACCGTCCTGCTGTCTTAATCGACCAACACCCTTTGTGGGTTCTAGGTTAGCGCGCAGTTCGGCACCGTAACCCGGCTCCCGGTTCATCCCGCATCGCCTATTCTGCTTACCAAAAATGGCCCACTTGGAGCTCCCGATACCATGGCACGGCTCACCGGAGCAGCCGTGCCGTCCTACCTATTTAAAGTTTGAGAATAGGTCGAGGGCGTTGCGCCCCCGATGCCTCTAATCATTGGCTTTACCTGATAGAACTCGTAATGGGCTCCAGCTATCCTGAGGGAAACTTCGGAGGGAGCCAGCTACTAGATGGTTCGATTAGCCTTTCGCTCATGGTCATGGTCATGGTCAAAGCAAAGTAAAGCAGGTGTCCACCAACTAGTTTGTCTCTGCAAGTACTAGTACATCGATCGAGTAACTAATACTGTCTGTTTGTCTGTATCAACAGCTAGCCGTTTGTCTGTATCAACAGATAGCCAGGCCAACAACTGCACGCGCCACGGCGGGCAAATATACGATTTTTTTTAATTTTTTTATGATTTTTCAAAAATAACGGTTGGATGACAGAATTTGCAATTCTGTCATCCAACGCCGTAACAGAAGCTAACCGCCGGATGAATCGGCGGTTAGAGAAACCGCCAAATAAACCGGCGGTTAGGATTAACCACCGGTTTAATTGGCGGTTAAATCTAACCGCTGTTTTAACCGGCGGTTCCTCTAACCGCCGGCCTGCGGTTGAAGTAACCGCCGTTTCCATTTGGCGGTTACACTTGCCGCCAAATGGAACGGCGGTAAGGGTTTTTTTTCATTTTTGCATTGAAAAAGCGGTGTAATTTGTATGTGCAACCGTAAATTTTTTAAAATGCTTGCGAATGAAGGAAAATTATAATATCAAACGAAATAATATCACAAACAAGAAAGTACTAAACATGAAAAGTATAATACAACATCCAGTACAATACATAATCACTCGAGCGTAAAAAGTAAAAAACTAAATGCGGCCTCGCTTGACCACCTTAGGCCTGACCCTCCTGGCCGCCTGCTGCGCGGCCCTCGTGTGGTGCGCGGAGTACGTGAGGGGGTCAGGTGGCGGTGCCTGCCGACTCGGGCGCCCTGCATCCGCAGGAGGCGGTGTCGCGAACGGTGGCTGCTGCGAGAACTGAGTAGCAGGTACAGGGGCGCTACCTAACTGCGAACCACCAACCTCCTCCTGCGACCCCAGCCCCTGTCGGTACCAGGTCTCAATGTCGGAGGGGACCGTCCACTGGGTGGCCGCGGGGTGCTGCTCCTCGACTGGGTCGTCGGGTGTCCCGCCTGAAGCGTACGCTGCATTATACACAATCACGTTAGTACGCAAGTAAAAGTATATAGTAATATCGTTTGGTCAATTACGTACCTAAGCCGTGGACGGCCTGCCCTGCCGACGTGGACGCGCCGCCTGTGGTCATCGCTGGTTGCCCTGTCACATAAAACGTTAGTCGAGAACGTAATTACTCAATGATAGGATGTTACGAACAAAACTTGGATACTATAGTGTACCTGTGCTGTAGACAGCTGCTGGCCTCGGCGTGTACGTGGGTATCCCCAAGGGAGCGCTCTGAACCGGGACAGGCGTGCTCAGCGCGGGAGGTACCGTCGACGGACCTGGTCCCATAGGAGTGAAGTGTAGCCGCGAGGAGCTGGACGGCGCGGAGGGTACCGTCGACGGACCTGCTCCCATAGGAGGGAAAGGCGGCTGCGAGGAGCTGGACGGCGCGTGGTACGTACGTCCAGTGGACGCCGAGCTCGAGGACGAGGCGGGGTGGCGTGGAATCGCCGGAGCGTCGTCGTGCCGGCACGAAACCGCCCGCCTGAACTTCGTGAGGAGGTGCAGAATGTGGTCGTACGTCGCCACGTGGTCGGCGGGGGTCATGAAGTCCGCCCTCGCTCGGCTAAACGCAGCCGTAGCGTCGATCTCCGCGAGCACGTCGTACTGTTCAATTATGTTAATTAAAATGCGTACTGATCGAATGTGTTATAGCAGTAAGGACGTAGTACTTACCCCAATCGCGTAGTTCCGGTCGCGTCGTACCGGGTATGTGCTCGTCACCTGCGCCGGGGGGAAAGTGGGCTGGGGCAGAACGCGGAGGACCCGAACGCGGGTCCTAGGCCAGTACCACCGCAGGTACGCTGCGAAGGCCTCGTCGGAGTGCGGGCGGTGCTCGTCGATGACGTGGTTCAACGCGTCTGCCCAACCCACCACGTACTGCGCCACCGCGGGCTGCCACAGTGTGCCAGCTGTGTGTCCCCTCCTCGTCCACCTATTCAAAGATCGACCACGTGAGTTAAGAAATATACAAAACTTGTGGGACAGAAATACGACACACGTACCTGTGGTGGACCGGGTCGACGGAGTGGACGACCGGCAGCGGTGACTCCTGGTAGAGGTGGAACTACCTCATCACCCTGTGCACCGCGTACTCCTCCACGTGGACGTCGAAGACCAGGGGCTTCGTCGTCATCCAGTAGCCCTGGTCGCGCTGGCACAAGGACGAGAGGCCGTGCGGTGCCCGAGCGTGGATCGCGTCAGGCGAGTAGGGGGTCCAACGCACGTCCGCGTCAACGAGCCCGTCGAACTGGCCGACGAAGTCGGCGTACGACCTCCTCGTCTGCTGGCCCGCCCAGCTCGGCTGCACAAGTAATACAAATAATATAGCAAGTCCCACCAATAAAAGGATGTTAAAAATAAAAAATGTTCGAACACATACCTTCCGGAGGCACCACAAAGACCCCATGGTGGGGTAGTCGCGCAGGTCCGTGCCAGGAGCCGGCCCGTCGTACGGCTCGAGGCTCATCGCTGGTCTGCCCACTGGGAACCGCTCGTACGACCACAGCTGCAGCAGCAAGGGATATCCGACGAAGATAGGGTCTCCCTTCTTAATCTTGTGCACGCCCGTGCACAGGCCCCTGTACGTGGCGGCCAAAACCGCAGAGCCCCAGCTGATCTGAGGAATCTGCTCAAGCGGGTGCGTCGCGATGGCCGTCGCGTAAGGGATCAGGAACCTGTGACACGAGTCCCCCTGTGAGCTGCAGAACATCACCCACCAAAGAGCCACAGCAGGTACGCCTCCAAGTGACGCTGGACGGTCACTTCGTCAGCGTCTGCCCTCATGTAGTCCGCCTGCAATAAGTGCAATAAGATATATACTCTAATATAAACTCTAATTTAAACTCTAATATGAAGTCTAATTTAAACTCTATTTTAAACTCTAATTTAAACTCTAATTTAAAGTCTAATTTAAACTGTAATATAAGAAGATATAAACTCAAAATTAAACTCTAATTTAAATTCTAATATAAGAAGATATAAACTCTAATATAAACTATAATTTAAACTCTAATTTAAGAAGACATAAACACTTTGATATAAACTCTAATATAAACTCTAATATAAACTCTAATTTAAACTCTAAATTAAACTCTAATTTAAGAAGATATAAACACTTTGATATAAAGTCTAATTTAAACTCTAATATAAGAAGATATAAACTATAATTTAAACTCTAATTTAAGAAGATATAAACACTTTGATATAAACTCTAATATAAACTCTAATTTAAAGTGTAATTTAAACTCTAATTTAAACTCTAAATTAAACTCTAATTTAAGAAGATATAAACACTTTGATATAAAGTCTAATTTAAACTCTAATATAAGAAGATATAAACTCTAAATTAAACTCTAATTTAAACTCAAACAGAACGGTGTAGGTACTTACGCTGAACTGAAGCAACCACTTCTTGCTGGGGCCGTGTGTGCTGGTGAACTCCTGGTAGCCCTGGGCGCGCTCGTTCCGCTGAACGTGCGCGAACCTGTCGAGGAGGTCCCGCCGCCAAGTGGCCGGAGGGTCGGTCGCCCCCATGGCGTCGCCTGCTAGCGGCAGGCCAAGCAGGAAGGCCACGTCCTGCAGAGTGGGCGCCATCTCCCCCACGGTGAGGTGGAAGGTGTGCGTCTCTGGCCGCCACCTGTCGAGGAGAGCCGCCAGCAACGAGTAGTCGAACTGAAACCGCGTCATGCGGTCCGCTGGCTTCACGTGCGACCGGTCCATGTCGCCCTCCACCAGATGCGCAGAGGCAGAAGGCCTACTGCGCGTAACCTGCAACGCAAAGTAGTGCTCGCATTAGATAAAAATTTGTAACATATCATAAATGTTGACAATTTGAAGTGACGGCTTACCTCGGAAAAAAGAGGGGTGTACCGGCATGTAAGTCAGGCCGACACGAGAGCGCAAGCTGCTCCCGACATCGACCCCCAGCACGGCCGAGTGGTACGAATGGTGCTGCTGGTCGAGTCGCCTGTCGAGCAACTCAGGAGTCACGTACGCTGGGTCCGCCATAGCTGCAGGGAATTTGTGCAAAAAATAGAATAAGATAAACATTGACATAGAAAAAAGAGAATAAGATAAACATTGACATAGAAAAAAAATAGAATAAGATAAACATTGACATAGAAAAAACAGAATAAGAAAAAAATAGAATAAGATAAACATTGACATAGAAAAAACAGAATAAGATAAACATTGACAATAATATTTAAAAAATA
This sequence comes from Alloteropsis semialata, assembly GCA_004135705.1. NCBI lineage: Eukaryota > Viridiplantae > Streptophyta > Magnoliopsida > Poales > Poaceae > Alloteropsis > Alloteropsis semialata. The sequence continues at coordinate 5,648 of QPGU01000584.1, read as the reverse complement.
TTATTCAGAACTTAAATTACATAATAATTCAGAAGTTACATTACATAACTAATATTACACAACTTATTTTACCGAACTAACATTAAATAACTAATGCGTGAGAACTTACAATACAGAACTTACATTACCGAACTAATAATTCATAACTTACATTACATAACTAATAATACAATAATTAGAACAATGGCAAGGTAGTTCTAAATGAGGCCCTCATGGGTGCCATGGCCACGACCAGCGCCCCTTGATGGAGGATTTGAGACCACATTTGATGAGCCGCTTGCACTGCTTGGATCATAATAAGACGTCGCAGTGCACTTCTTGTATGTGTGCCCAACCTCATTGCACTTAGAGCAAATACGCACGTCTGGACCAGCTTCAGATCGATCCATGTTATTCCTAATGCGCTTCTTCTTTCGTCGGCCACGGCCTTGCTTCATTTCTGGATCTGGATCGAGGATATATGTTGCATATTTCCCCGGGTTCCTGGTGAAGGAGCCTAATATCCCATAGCCATACACCTCAAAACTCCAGGTAGCCATAATGGTTTGCTTGAAGAAGTAGGGAGAGACGTAAATACGGGGCTGCAGTCCCCCAGCTTCATAGCAGGCAGCAATCACATGAGAACAAGGCTTGTGCAGCAGCTGAGGCTTCTGGCACGTGCAAATGCAACTATCATTCCTGAGAACACACTCTTGTGTGACCCTTTCCCGTCCGGCCACCGTCCTCCCGTTGTCCTTGCAATGAACCTCGAACCGCCGTTCAGCTGAACCCACCGGATACGCACGGTGCAATAGAGCCTTCTTCTGCTTCTCATCCATATACTCGGTCATCTTGTAGTCGTACATCAATTGGTTGTTTTCCATGGCAGTCGTAGCCTTTCCATACCGGTCATGAAATATTTAATTGTGCGGTACACGAAAAACTCGATGATTCCCACTAGGGGGAGACCCCTAGCTCCACGAAGCACCCAATTGTAAACCTCGGCATAGTTTGTAGTCTTTATACCATGCCGGGCACCTCCTTCATCATAGATCAATGCCCATTTTTCTTTGGGCTCATTCTCAATCCACTGGTTGAAAGTCTTAATTGCACGACCCCTTCTCCTTCTAGTCTGCTCAGTGTCCAACCCCACATCCTCAAGAGACTTGGGCTCGTCTGCTTCATTTGTCACGGGTTTCTTTGCCAGCTCTTCTGATTGTTTCTTCGTAAGGTCATCTAGTTTCTTCCAGATTTGGTTGAACTTCCTCTGTTGATTCTGGCTGCATAAGCGCTTGAACAGCTTCATCAGTGCCTTGTTCTTGAACTGGCTATGGAAATTTGCCCCCATGTGACGGATGCACCACCTGCTCACGACGTCGGGCCATCGTGGTAATGTCTGCCGCTCGGTGCTGCCATTCTTCATTTCTTCAATTGCCTGCAGAATACCTTTGTGCCTATCGTGTATGACACACACGTTTGGCACATCCCCCACAACCATACTCTTCAGCCTCTCCAGAAACCAATACCAGGTGTCTCCGCTCTCTTTCTCCACAAAAGCAAAGGCCAAAGGCACTAATTGATTGTTACCGTCGCCGGCAACGGCGGTGAGGATTGTGCCTTTGTACCTTCCTGTCAGGAAGGTCCCATCAATGCATATGACTGGCCTACAGTGTCGAAAAGCCTTAATGCATGGCCCCAATGCCAGGAATGCCCGCTGCAGCACTTGCTTCCCTGGCCTTAAGACAGAGGAGAAAGTCTTAAGGTCATAGAAGCTCCCTTCATTTCGTTGGCATATGGCGTGCAGCAAAGCAGGAAGGTTGTCATATGATGCTTCATAAGTCCCCCACTTCATCTCGAATACCTTCTGTCTCGCTCTATATGCCTTGCCATAACTAATTTTGTACTTGAATTTCTCTTCGATGGCACATATTATAGACTTGGGCTCGTAGCTTGGATTATCAATGATCTGTGCATACATCAAGTTTGCCACAAAACCAGATGTGAGGTTCCGGTGGTCTGTGTCCAGCTGCTCAAGCACACATGTGTGATCCTCGATTCTGCTCACCTCTCAGTAAGGATTTCACTTCCCACAGAATGCATGAACCCGAAAAGGACACCCTTCTGTGACGCAGCATATGTCATAGACTTGTTTGCTGCTCTTAACAACCCTGAACTCCCTTTGCAAACACAAAGTGGACCACTGTTTGATTGCATCCTTCATTTCTTCTGCAGTCTTGTAGCACGAACCGAGGCAAACTTCGTTGCACCTGTACTCCCAGGGGCCTTCATTTATCGTAAGCTGTGAGAAGTCATAGTTCACCCAGTTCCTTGGCACCTGCACCTCCTCGGCGTCATCATCATCCGACCAGTCCTCCTCAAAGTACTGCTCATGCTCTGTGCCCTCCCTCTCTGCCTCCAAAACCATCTCAGAAAAATTTTCTGCTTCATCAAGCTCCCCCGATGGTTCAGGGGGTGCGTTGTCTCTTTGTCCGGCTGCCGCTTCTTCCACTTGTTCACCTTCCTCCCCAGTAGCATCTTCAAGGTTTTCCCCTCCAGCATCAACTTCTTCGTGCACTTCACTGCTGGCCCCAGCCTTGTGGAAGGCTCGCACAAGCAACACCAGCGG